>JAKGSA010001550.1:0-52400 GCA_033558755.1 Philaethria dido | reverse complement strand
TCGAATCCCGTATACGTTTTTTTAAAAACGTTTTTCGTATCCTAAGCATGTGATTAACACTTTAAAATATTAAAAAATATTTATTACTTGCTTTAAATATAAGTAAAAAAATCGACTTACCATCTTGCTTCACAGTGTTCCCCAGCGGTCCGCACACAGCCAGCCACACAAAGAAGATCCACCTGACCATCAGACCTGATCGTCCTCTCCTGAGTTCAGGCTGGTTGTGGAAGTGCCTTGCCGTCGGCCGGTCTCTCGCCATTTTATAAAAACCATTGATAATAACACTTGCACTTTTATATGTTCATCTTGAGATTTATCTTCGGATTTTTTTGTTTAATTTTTTTTAATATTGCGATTTTTTGTTGTGAATGTGTATTTTTGGCTGTGTTGTTATATTTTGTTAATTATTGTGCAATTTTTTTCATACTTTCATAATTACTTAAGTTAGTAATTATCTAAATTACATATTTGAATTGTATTTATTACTAGATATGTATATACGGAGCAAAGTTGAGCGTCAAGAGAGGTAGGGGGAGACCTCGGTTGACATTCGAGAACATCAGTGATACTAGAGGAAAGTCACGTAAAAAGCATGAGGACCCCCCGCAGGGCATGTAAGAAGTTTATGACAGTGGGCGAGGCGAAATATAGGGACCGTAGCGTTTGACGCTCTATTCTCTCTGACTACCCCGCTAGGGATAAAGCGTGAAGCTAAGTTAATACATACACATACATAACTTCACGCAGTATCCCGCATATACCTAGTGTTAAGACACTCCGTTCCCCACTTTCCGCCAATTGAGGCGTGCTAAGTGGCGGAACTCAACGCCGCGCTTTACCTTGTTAGCAAAGCCAGGAAAAGAAAATACTAAACTTAATTCTCTGGAGTGGGAATCGAACCGAAATCGCGTTTACAGTCGCACTCTTGTGCCTCTGCGCCACGACAGGCGCTAAGTTAATACTACACATAAATAAGTATTAAAGTTCATACTTAAACTTAATCGGGTGTGAATGGTTTGACTAACTTTACACTGAACTTACGGATAAGCAGTTAAATAGCTTTTAGTTTTGTTCGAATTGCTTGCGAAATCGTTTATTTTTTGCTTCAACTATTCTTTGAAATATGGAATTCTGATAAGAGTTTATCTAAATATATCTATAATCTATTATGGCGCAGTGGGAGAGCATCTAATTGTATACATTATTGGTAGTAGGTTCGATTCTCAGTCGAAAAAAATGATTATATTTAAGTTACTTACATTTTTCCACTCTAGTAGGACAAAACGCGGGGTTAAGTCGGCTGGACTTAACTTAATACTCAATATATCAAATTCGGGCACAAAGCAGCGAACGGAGTGTCTTGACTCTAGATTTACTCTGACTACCCTGCTATGCGGGAAACAGCGTGAAAGTGCAATAGGAAGGGAAGGACGTCTTAGGTTTATGTAACTTAGGTTAAACAAAAAAAATTAAATTCTCTTTAAATTTTTAAAACTCCAAGGTATCATCTAGCACTTTTAGAAAGTTGTCGATCGTTCTGTTTATGTATTTATTATAATTATGACAAAAATATGTGATTTATCTTACTAGAGCGGGGAAATATTTTAAGTAATTTAAATATAATCATGACCTCGAGTGGAAATCGAACCCACAACCTATTGCGTTTACAGTCAATCACTACCCCATTGCGCCACAAGTCTCAAAGTATGAATAACGATTCAAAATAAAAAAAGTCCTTATAAAAATCCGCAACGAGGGATATGTCTCCGTAACCAATACATACTTAGTTATTGCTATGAATGAATAAATTGTAATAATATTTCTTTATTATTTTCACGATATTTATTTGACCATGTTTTCAACTCAAAATATATAATAATTGAGCTTAAAAGTCGATATCAAAGCATATCTTGAATCAACATGAAAGCTTACTTCGTTTAACATTCGGGTGGCCACGATGTACGACGAGAACATATATAAATACTACTTTGTAATTTAAAAAATTGGATACTTTTCTTATATGTGTAAAATACAGGTATCTTAGCAACTACAAAGTCACTTTCTGCAAAAATTATTAAGTTAAAGGATTTTTGATATTTTCTTTACCTATTCAAAGAAAATGACACACACAAATGAATCAATGAGTGCAGAAACAACGTAAGTCACAAAAAATGCAAAAATTCGTAATCGATTTAAACTAGCTTAGAAAGGCAAGATGTGTGTTGTTTTTCTCTCTCCTGCAGAATTTGAAAATCCTGACTTACGTTAGTCAAAGTCAAAGTCAAATAATTGTATTCAAAATAAGAAGTTACAAGCTTCATTTTTTGAACGTCAAATAATTTACCACCGGTTCACTAAATTTAATGCCTCAGACCTGAGAAGAACCGGCGCAAGAAACTCAGCGGGACTATTTTTTTTTTTTTTTTTTTATATTCGACAATGGTTTACAATTCTTATTATTGGCAATGATACCTCGAAACAGACTGAGCGTGAGCATTTCATTCCCAAGGTGTGTTATCATTTATAAAATCACTAATTAGGTAATAACCTTTAAATACATTAAACGTCTTCTTTTTACAATTTTTTTAAATTGTAAAATGGAAAAGTTTCCTTTGATCGTTTTCTGGGATCCTATTGTAAAAGTATACCATTGTCCCATAAAAGTACTCCTGCGGACTCGATGGTCGAGTTACAGGCGCTGCGAAGCCTATTTCTTGTATCGCCAACTTTGTTAAAAATTATTAATATTTTTCTTAACTCTCCTCCCTCTTCCTGCACTCACAAATTCAAATGTGATATACTAACAAACCTTCGATATGCGTATTAGAAATGAAACTGATGACAGTTCTAGACAGGTCATCTTTTATCAGATTATAAAGAGATTTCGCTGCTGCCCTTCTCGCTCATACAAATTAAGTTAAATTAATAAAAATATATACTTTCACATATTAATTTTTTTTTTTTTTTTATTGATAACGGACGGCAAACGACAGAAGGACCACCCGTTGATGGTGGGGTGGTTACCTTTCGGCTCATAGGGACATCTACAACACCAGATGTTGTAGATGCAAGTTGCCAACCTAGAGGATACTGATGGAAAGGGTGTGACAATGTAGTAGTCCATCATCAGAACCACACCACATTTTGGGGAAAGGATGGGTGGAAAGGAAAAATCTGGCTTATGCCATCGAACCGAAAACACATCATTAGATATTTGGCGGTCTGTCTTTGACATGATAGTGGTCGCGAGCCAGTCGGAGGACGAACCTCCTACCACCTAACAAATATTATTATTATAATACAATAATAATAATAGAATATATGAAGGAAAAACTCACTTTATGAAACTATGTGGACAGAGTAGTACAAAAAAATTGGTATACACATAGTACATAGAGGAGTCCAAAAATTTTGTATATTAATATATCAAATATATTAAATTAATAAGATAAATATTATCACGCTACCATATATCTGACGTATTGAGTACACTGTTGTATAAAATGACATGCGTGGCTATGGCGACGTAAAATACACGAAAGCCTTCATCCAAAAGCCTGTCTGAAGCCAACAACCCAACAGAACAAAACTGAAAATATCAAGACAACTTGACTTGTCATACTAAAAAATTCTGACATTATTACATAAGTCCTATCCTAATCTTTAAAGTCCTAATGGACATTCTCGTACAGGTTACCTTAATAAATCAAAACGGTGAAACAGATCGGCGATAAGACGCCTTTTAGTAGTAATGGAACGGACCGGCTGAAGGCTCTCGAATTGTGATTAATTCTCCTAATCCAAGTTAATGCTTTGATCAGCCTTTTTATGTTGTGCCTATTATATGTGTTATGTAAGAGTTTTACCGATTTTATGGTAATGAGGGCCTTGTGTACTATATTTTATATTTGAACCAACTTCGCCTGTCGTGGCGCAGAGGCACTAACGAGCGACTGTAAACGCGACAGGTTGTGGATTCGATTCACACTCCAGGAAATGGAAATTTTCATTTCCTGGTTTTGGTTACAAAGGCGTTGAGTTTTGCCACTCAGCACGCAATGCCTCTATTCGGCGGAAAGTGGGGAACGGAATGTCTTAACACTAGGTTCCCTCTGCCTACCCTGCTATATGCGGGATACAACGTGAAGCTATGTATGTATGTGAACCAACTTCAAAAAAGTAGACGGTTCTCCAAGTTAGACACAATTTTTTTAAGTGTACCCCATAACTTTTTTCTGGGTGAACCAGTTTTGATGACTTTTTTTTATATAATAGTATAACAATATGTTTAATTAAGATCTGACAAGTTTTTGAGTTATTCGTAATAATTTATCTTTTTAGTGCATTTTTTATAAATCGGTTTTCTTTTTTGTTAAAATCTTAATTATTTAGTAAGTCATTATTAACTTTATCTGTACCTATCTATCAGATACTGTATTAGATATGCTATGTCTCGAATTCCGTTTAAAGAAGAAGAATAAATAAAAGAATAATAAAATTACTTAAAATAACATTTGTCGTGCCGCAGAGGCACAAGCGTGCGACTGTAAACGCGACAGGTAGTAGGTTTGATTCCCACTCCAGGAAATGAAAATTCTTAATAATATTCAGTATTTGTATTACCTGGGTTTGGAAATGCGCGGCGTTCAGTTCCGCCATTCAGCACGCAATGTTTCAATCCGGCGGAAAGTGGGGAACGGAATTGTTGAAAGAGAATGGAATGTTTTAACACTAGGTTCTCAGGTTCCCTCTGCCTACCCTGCGATATGCGGGATACAGCGTGAAACTAAAAAAAAGTCCTCTATTTTAGGTATATTAAACATTAATATAAGTAAGATATTACTTGGCATAGCAGTATATTTTGCAAAGCGGCAATAATGAGTCAGATAAGCTTTATCAAAGAGACCACCTTCAAAATTATTATTATGCGCAAGATATGTATTATTATATAAACTTTAATTATATTACATAAATAATATTAAATGTTTATATTTTATTTTTGAACACCTGTGAGAACGCCTTTCGTGGCGCAGAGGCACAAGCGTGCGACTGTAGACGCGACAGCTTGAGGGTTCGATTCCCACTCCCGCAAATGGAATTTTTCATTTCCGGGGGTTGGGTAACAAGGCAAAGCGAGGCGTTGAGTTCCGCCACACAGCACGCAATGCCTAAATTCGGCGGAAAGTGGGAAACAGAGTGTCATAACACTAGGTTCACTCTGCCTTCCCTGCTATATGCGGGATACAGCGTGAAGCTATGTATGTACTTATAATAATTCTTGCAACCCAAAATTCTTTGAGTAATATAGCACTTAATACTTGTAGTAACCTTCTATAGAATAAATTAGGTACTAAATTACAGTTCTTTCTACCAAGAACTGATAAACAAATAAATGAATTTCGACAAATCATACAGAGTTATATGACCTCTATCTAGGTTATACTTGACAATCTAGAGGTTATATAACCATGACATGGTCATTATAACTGTGGCATGACATGAAATAAACTATAAGTGCCTTTAAATATTAGAATATCTTGAAAATGAACCCATGAATTCTAGTTTAGCATGACTAATTAATATAAAAGTTGACTGAAATCATAGCTAACAGCTGGAGACTGAGAGTTGGGAGAATTTTTATTTATCCACTGTGAAAAGAGTGCGCGGCGTTGAGTTCCGCCATTTAATACGCTATATCTCTAATCCGGCGGAAACAGCAAACGTATTGTCACTAGATTCTGTCTATGTAAGATAAAACAAGCTGCTCTTTGAACAACAAAAATAACTTGTAACAAGCGCATAAGGATTTCAACGTAGCTGAATAAAACGTATGGCTTAGTGAACATAAGGCCTAGACGGTTTCCAATAGACGCGGGTTCAAATTCCGCCTCATTAAAATTCTTATACACATTGCAATATATATATTTCTTTGAGGCCATGTTAATGTAGTGGCATAGTGTAAACTAACTGTAAACGCATAAATAGTGTTTGATTTAAACTCCAGGTCACAATTATATTTAAGCTCCGTCACTCACCAGCAACTTAAATTCGGGCATAAAAACGGAGAGCGGAGTGTCTTGACACAAATTTCTCCGAAAATTCAATATAACTTACATTACCTAATCTTAAACCATATATATAATAATAGGTATACGGTACATTTAGCTATCTAGAGACTCTTCAAGTTGTAACCTTTGATAAAAAAAAACCGTTCTGGCATCGGGTCAAGAAGGGAGGCATTGTAAAGAATAAAATGTATATTTTCGGTCAAAGAGTATCGATTATATCATTTCCTTTCACCTAAATCCTTGAACTAAGGCATTGTTGGATAGAATTTTTTGTAATAATATTGTAATTCACCTATAGTATGAACTAGAAGACTTTGGTACTGTCTAATATATGAAAACACTTATTTGTTTCTCGTGGTTAGACAAAACGCGGCGTTGAGTTCCGCCGTTAAACATATAATATCTAAAATGGGTCTAAAATCGAGAATGGTAGATATTATGTTTTATATGATGCAGAAATTGCTTTATAGGCAGTATTATAAATAATACTGCCGTGGGACAGAGGCACAAGCGTGCGACTGTAAACGCGGCAGGTTGTGGGTTCGATTCCTACTCCAGGAAATGAAGTTTTTTCATTTTCTGCGTTTGGTAACAAGGCAAAGCGCGGCGTTGAGGTCCGCAACTCAACACGCAATGCCTAAATCTTGCGGAAAGTGGAGAACGGATTTGTTGAAAGAGAACGGAGTGTCTTAACATTAGCTTCTCAGGGTCCCTCTGCCTACCCTGCTATATGCGGGATACAGCGGAAAGTTGTTGAAGAAAAAAAAATAATTATAAATAACACTGTCGTGGCGCAGAGGCAAAAGCCTGTAAACGCGACAGGTTGTGGGTTCGATTCCCACACGCGGGTCGATCCGTAACGGGTTTCCTCACGTTAAAAAAAAAAAGATTCTTTATACCTTATTAAGCCAAATAAATAGTGAAGAAGGAAAAAGAATATTATTATAATAATATCTAAAATATATATGGTCAATATATCAGTCAAATAAACCACTCCATCAGTGTTCTATAACTATAACCATAGTTCATGGAAACAAAAAATAAAGAGCAAAAATATATGAAAAAAGAACCTAATCCCCTCGTAACACGATCTAAGTGAGTCGAAATTTCTATTATGTCAATTTCCATAGTCACGCGAACAGCAAGTAGGCGTTAGTAGTCGTTCTAAATCAAATTTTTGATGTTATATATCCTTTATTTGTTAGGCTTTTTTGTTATAAGACTGAGGCGGTTAGAATGTAGTGTTGAGTCACTCCGTGACCGTGCCTTACTTTTCATAAAGTTACTTCATGTTTTCCACAATTTTTCTCGCATAGATAGTGTCACCGGTTCTTGGCGGTGGAACTAAGATTGAAGCCCAAAAACATTTTTTTTTAACTTCACGCTGTAACACGCATATAGCAGGGTAGACAGAGGGAACATGAGAATCTAGTGTTAACACACTCCGTTCTCTTACAACTATTCTGTTCCCCACTTTCCACCGAATTAAGGCATTGCGTGCTGAGTGGCGGAACTTAACGCCGCGCTTTGCCTTGTTACCAAATCCAGGAAATGAAAAAAAAGGAAATGAAAATGGAGTGGGTATCGAACCCACAACATGTTGCGTTTATAATCGCACGCTTGTGCCTGCTGTGCCACGACAGGCGTTAAAAAAACATAAATATTAATAAATAGTAAAACATAAATACATATTTTATTAATTACTAATTTATTATTATTTTTCCATTCTTTTAAAGAGCAGAAAATATCAGTTTATTACTTAAATATTTTAAGTCATAAGGCAAAGCGCGTCGTTGAGTTCCACCACTTTGCACACAATGCCTCATTTCGGCGGAAAGTTGGGAACGCAAACGTCTTAACAACGTAGTGTGTTGACACTCATTAAGTTCTCAGGTTCCCTTTAGGCAGAGGGAACCCGCTATGTGCGTGATACAGCGTGTACCTAGACAAATATTTTAGTTCATTTATTTTTTAAATATTTGTCTAATTTGAAATATTATGCGATAAAAAACCAAATGATTTTCTAGCCAGCAACGAAACATTCAGATCATATTTTACATATACACTTCAATGAGATTGGTTCCTACAACCGGGATTTTAAACGCGGCGTTGAGTTCCGCCACTCAAAATCATGTATTTAAATAAAAAGTAAAGAACGGAATCTTGACACTAAATTCAAAAGTTATGACTCACTAATTTGGGAGAAAGTGGAGAACGGAAATCTTATGAGAACTGAGTGTCTTAACACTAGGTTCTCTGGTTTTCTCTGCCTACCCTGTTTTGTGCGGGATACAGCGTGAAGCTACAAAAAAATGTACTAAATTAATTTATTAATTTATATACTCATATGATTTGAATATAATTCAATAGTAAATAACAATAACACAAAAAGTTACCGCAAAACATCTGCCGCCGTTAAATTGGATTGAAATCACTGGAGCGCCTTTCAATGCAAACATATAACAAAGGGTTAGTTGGGTACAATTTAATGTCTATTTTTAAATAAAAATATTGATAGATCTATGAATAAATAATTGCAAAAACACACTCCAGGAAATGTTAGTATTTTCATTTCCTGGATTTGGTAATAAGGCAAAGCGCAGCGTTGAGTTCCACCACTCAGCACGCAATACCTCAATTTGGCGGAAAGTGGGGAACAAAATTGTTTTAAGAGAACTAGGTTCTCAGGTTCCCTCTGTCTACCCTGCTATATGCGGGTTACAGCGTGAAGTTAAAAAAAATACAAAAAGCATAGTGTGTTTTTTTACCTTTAAGCTGTCTAACGCAATTAGCAGGGTGGACAGAAAGAAACTGAGAACCTTGTGTTAAGACACTCCGTTCTCTTTCAACATGTCCGTTTCCCACTTTCCGTCGAATTGAGGCATTTAAAATATTACAAAATAATCTCGTTCAAGTATTACGTATATACTAAAATATGCTATCGTCCTTTATCCGTTCCACACTTTCCGTCGGATTGAGGCATTGTGTCCTAAGTGGCGGAACTCAACGCCGCGCTTTGCCTTGTAACCATTAGTTTAGGCATTTTTATAATAAGTAGAAATAATTATTAGGAACGTATTAGCTTCGTGTATTTAGCGAGAAGTTGCGCCTAAATTGATAAACTCAACAAAATAAATTTATCTATTTCATTTCAAACTTTTATACAAAAAATACATATTTCTATAGCTTTCTATACAAAAACCTCTTATAATATTTTGACATTTTAAATTGTACTATCGGACCGTTCCATAGAAATGCCAACATTACTTCAATATACGCCTACAAGCCCTTTTCAAATTTATACCTGGTTACTTGAGGTTCTAGTTTTTTTTTCCTCTAAATCTCTATTGAAATGTGATTTAAAAACCAATTAAGTTGTAAAGGTGTATGTGGGTTGAACTCATTCATAATATTCTCATACGATTCTTATTCTTTATTAAGTTTTAACAAAAAAGATAGACGCCTGTCGTGGCACAGAGGCACAAGCGTGCGACTGTAAACGCGACAGGTTGTGCGTTCGATTCCTACTCCAGGAAATGGAATTTTTCATTTCCTGGGTTTGGTAACAAGGCAAAGCGCGGCGTTGAGTTCCGCCACTCAGCACGCAATGCCTCAATTTAAATGGGACCACATCAGAAACACTAGCTATCACATAAAAACGGAATCATCAAAATTGGTTCACCCAGTAAAAAGTTATTTTGAAGCCAGTTAAAAATGACATGCACGTTGCTAGCAACGCGTTGTTAACGCGTCTGCTGGGCAATTTAGTAAATATTATTATAAATAATATCTGCATGTTTTCATTTTGCATTTCTCATTAGGGATCATTGGATCAGCGTATGAGTTTAATCCTAAATAAACAAAAGATTATAACATATACCTATATAAGTATGTATGTTTTTTTTTTTCAGCTTTCACACTTTATACCGCATAGAATAAAGAGGACGTAGTGTTAAGACACTCTGTTCTTCATTTACCGCCCAAATTTGAGGCATTATGTAGTAAATGACGGAACTCAACGCCGCGCTTTACCTATGTGTATGTATTTTTTCTTTGACAAAAGGGAAACTCTAAAGTACATGCTATGAAAATTATGATACTGTTGTAGAACTGCGAAGGTAGTGAATTTGAACTTCAATAAATATATTATTAATACAGGTTCCAAGTTAGTACAGTTACATTAAAGACAATTGGCGGTGTTGAGTTCCGCCATTCACCGGACAATATTTCAAAGTCAAAAAGGAGGAACGCATCCTATTATGCACTAGACCCTTTGATTAAATTTCAATATAAAAAATATATATACACATTTCTTGTTCTGGTTGTCGCTTTTTCACGTATACCAGGGCAGGCAGAGAGAACCTAGTGTAAAGACACTCCGTCCGAGTTCGAGACAATGCGTGTTAACTGGCGGAAATCAACGCAGTACATTCTCTCACCAAAGCGGGGAAATAAAAATATACATACATAACTTCACGCTGCATCCCGCACACTTAGCAGGGGTAGGCAGGAGAGGGAACCTAGTGTTAAAACACTCGTTTCCCACTTTCTGCCAAATTGAGGCATTGCACGTGCTGAGTATGGTGGAACTCAACGCCGCGCTTTTGCCTTGTTACCAAACCTAGGAAATGTAAATACTAAGCACATTTTTCTGGAGTGGGGAATCAGACCCACAACCTGTTGCATTTATAGTCCGCACGCTTGTGCCTCTGCACGCCACGACAAACGTTAAACAGGTAAATAAAAATAAATTAAATATAATTATTCCCTAAATGGAGATCAGACCTACAATCAATCACGCATTTACAGTCAAATCATGTCCCATCTAGGTAAATGGGTATATAAAATTTTTATTTAAAACTTTTAAGTGCTATTTTTACAGTCCACTTAGTTTTATGGTTTTATTCTTCATTCTTCCATCATAATCTTTTATTTTTGACTTTACCTCTACAGTATAAAGATCGTATAAGCTATTTCGTCTGAGAACGATATTGTTTTTTTATGTGTATGTAATTTGACGCCTGTCGTGGCGCAGAGGTTGTGAATTCGATTCCCACTCCAAGAAATGAGAGAATTTTTACATAATATTTAGTATTTTCTTTTCCCTGGATCTGGTAACAAGGCAAAGGCAGCGTTAAATTCCGCCACTCCAGCCCACTCAGCACGCAATGAGGCGTCCGGCAGAAAGTGGGAACGGAATTGTTGAAAATTGGAGTGTCTTAACACTACGTTCTCTCGTTCCCTCTGCCTACCCTGATATATCTGGAATTCCAGCATAAAGCTACGGCGTGAGGTAATTTACACATGGCAGAAGTTAAACTTCAGAAAAAAAAAAGAGAGTGAGTATTAATTAAGAGAGATTATTAGAACATAATTCCTCAACCTACTATTTACCAATATCACACATTACCCTCCAAAGACACACACACAACTAGTTCAATTATTTCTCAGCTAATCATTACAGTCAACTTACTTTTTTCCCAAAGAGGGACTCAAGTCACTCGGAAGTAAGTCGGTCATACGTGTGTACACACGCTTGTATACTGAACTTAGGGTAGTCAAATAAGACTAGGGAACTTGAGGGTCTTAGGGACCATAGGGAACTATAGCAAACGCTAGATCATTTTATGGTGGTCAGTTAAGAATTGTATGTTATGTGCGAGTAGTGAGGCTTCATGCTTTATACTGTATATAAGAGCTTCACGCTGTATCATTACATATAACAGGAGTAGGCAAGGAAACCTAGTGTTAAGACACAACGTTCCCCACTTTCTGCCAATTGAGGCATTGCGTGCAGAGTGGCGAACTCAACGCTTTGCGCTTTTGCCTTGTTACCAAACCAGGAAATGAAAATCCATATTCTGGAGTGGGAATAGAACCCACAACCTGTCGTGTTTACAATCACGTGTGTTTAAGACAGAAAATATTTAATTAACATGAGGAAATCCAAACAACAAGCTAGTTAAAAATGATATACAACATATAACACGAATTAAGATAAATTTTTGCACGTCTGTCACAGAGTACCATGAATATATAGAGTGATAAATTAATCGTTGTACACACCATTCGTACTGCCCGGGGCAGCAACAATTATGTATCTGCGCACCCTCTAGGCTGTATCCCTGTACGCTAGAGCTTATTTTTGTATAAAAAAAGTGAAACTGTCAAATGTCAAACATTTCTGTCAGCTGTCAGTCACAAGTGACGTAGCATCCAGGCGTGGTCCTACTTTTTCGGTTGAACGCTCGTTTTCGAGTCGTGGGGGTGAAAAAATGTAGAAAATAAGTTGGGTTGTTAACCTTTTGGAATATTTAATTTTATTTGTTAGAGACAATCATGGCGCAGTGAGAGTGTCTGATTGTAAGTGTGTTTGGTCGTGGGTTCGATTCCCACTCGAGGAGATGATTAAACTAAACCGATATTTATTTTTCGTCTCTGATAAGATAAAGCGCGGTGTTGAGTTCCGATTTCTACCCAAATTCGAGACATTTAGTGCTGAATAACGGAACTCAACGCCGCGTTAGGCCCTATCAGAACGGGAAAAATAAGCATATATGTATAAGTATTTGTCCGAGTGAGAATCAATGTTTACAGTGAGATGACCCACTGTGTCACGATGACCATCAATGTTTTTATTATTAAATAAAGCAGTTTCACGTCTTATTTCCCATAGCATGATAAACAGAGAGAAAGTAGTGTCGAGACACTCCGTACTCCGCTTTTCGCCCGAATTCAATACATTGCGTGCCAAATAGCGGAACCCAACGCCGCAAAGAACCCATAGATTAACATATTCTTAAATAATTTAGAACGCTCCAAGAGTCCGTAGTTATAAGTAAGCTAAGACAGCATTTACGTGAAGGAGCTGACCTGGATACTTGCGAATACACTCGACAGTGTCGCGACGTCTGTGGTAAAGGATACAGGACGTTCATGTTCATACACCCTAGTGGTGTGGTAATTATGTTCTTTAGAGAAATTTTGGTTTTTTTAATTTAAATTTGAATCAAGCGTGAATATGTGGATATTTCAAAAATGTATTCTTTTCAGAAAAGGCAATTTTAAGTTTGTTTTATGGTTAAATTTTGTTTTTATGTTTTTTAATACTCTTTATCTGAAATCTGATATGATTGATTTAGTAATTATTTCGCCCTATAAATAAAATGATATAGTATTCACGCTTAGTATGATTAATTATTTATTTTGTTTCTTTAGGTGTTGTAACTTAGCGAAACTATTATAATAACCAATTTTTAATATATTTAATAAATATATGAACTCAAAGAAGAACTTGCCTAAGTAAATTTTGATTAAATTTGTTTACAATAAATATTATTTTAAAATTAAGAAAATCAAGCTTTTTTATTCTTTTTTCTTTTTTTTTTTTTATGGATAACGGATGGCAAACGAGCAGAAGGACCACCTGATGGTAAGTGGTACCTTCGCCCATGAACATCTACACCACCATAGATGTTGTAGATGCGTTGCCAACCTAGAGGATAGAGACGGAAGGGGAGGATAATGTAGTAGTCCGCTATCGGAACCACCACATTTTTGGGAAAGAATGGGTGGGAAAGGGGAAAACCTGGCTTACATGCCATCGAACCGGAACACATCACAAGATATTTGGCGGTTCGTCTTTGACATGATAGTGGTCGCGAGCCAGACGGAGGACGAACCTCCTGCCACCAAACAGAAATAAATTCTAAAATATAGATTCTTTCAGCCATAATTACCATGCCTCTCCTAAAATATTAAAGAATCAATATTTTTTCACTTTTTATTCCGCATATCATGGTAGTCGGGGGAAACGTAATGTCAAAATCCTTCGTTCGCCCCTATCTGAATGAATACGATACATTGCGTGTTAACAGGCGGAACTCAACGCCGCGCATTATCTTCCCAGAGCGGATGAATAAGATTTTTACATTTAAATTAAATTTAAGCCATTTCTATCCCAGATTGGAACAAGTTAATATATTATAAAAATAGAGGTACCAAAGATAAATCGATTCGAACACTAGTAGTTCTTAAAGAAAATAGAACAAAACTATTTCAATTGAAAATTAGTTGCCAAGGTATTAATCTATGACCGCTTTTAGTGCTTTCTTAGGGAACTTTTTAAAATTGTGGTGAAGGCATCTAAAATGTATATTTTTTCTTTTTTTAGCTTCATCTTGTATCCCGCACATAGCAGGGTAGGCAGAGGAAACCAGAGAGCCTAGTGTTAAGACACTCCGTTCTCTTTTAACATTTGGGTGCCCTACTTTCCGTCGAATTGTGGCATTGCGTGCTGAGTGGCGGAACTCAACGCCGCGCTATCTCTTGTTATCAGAGTGAGGTCTGAGTCTGACTAAATAATATTTAATATTTTCATACCCTGGAGTGGGAATCGAACGCACAACCTGTCGCATTTACAGTCGTGCCTTGTGCCTCTGCGCCACGACAGGCCTCTAATGTATATCGTGAACAATATAAGGATGGAACATAAAAAGTCCATTAGAGTTTTTAAGGTAGATTACTTCGATCAGTATCTCGCTTGTCTTATGAGAGAATGGGTAGCGAAAATCTTGGTTGTTGCTGATTTTTTTTTATATATTTGAAATTAAAGCCATCGCGGCTCAGTGGGTCAGGCGTCTGTAAACGCGACTGGTTGTGAATTCGATTCCCGATTGGGGGAGTGATTATAATTATTTCTCCGTTCTAGACAAAAACAAATCACGACTTTGAGTTTCGTCACTTATGACGTAATGTTTAGAATTCGGGCAGAAAGCAGTAAAAGGAGTGTCCTTGCTTTAATAGTGTGAAGCTGCATATATAATTTTTGAAAATTTATTCAATTTAATTTTATAATATACAAAATAGCTATAATTTTTCAATTAAAAATATATTTGTTCTGTTTTTAAGCCAATTTGGACATATATACCTACCTGCCTAAATTCACGCTTTGTTCCTAGCGGGGTAGTCAAAGACGTATATATATTTAAAGGGTGACCAAATCAAGTAACTCAAACAAGTTCAGTTAAAAATACTTAAATAACATTAAAATACAGAATTTACAGGTGAAAAAACTATTTATCTACAAATGCGCTTAAAAGTATGTTTTTTTCAATTTATCAACTTATTCACCTCCATTACGTATATATACTAAACATACAATACATACATACATAGCTTCACGTTGTATCCCGTACATAGCAGGGTAGGCAGAGGGAACCTAGTGTTAAGACACTCCGTTCCCCACCTTCCGCCGAATTGAGGCATTGCGTGCTGAGTGGCGGAACTCAACGCCACGCTTTGCCTTGTTACCAAACCCAGGAAATGAAAATACTAAACTAAAAGTTTAATGTAAAACATTTCCTAGAGTGGGAATTGAACCCACAACCTGTCGCGTTTACAGTCGCACGCTTGTGTCTCTGTGCCACGACAGGCGTTTCATATAAACAGTGTATACAATTCCAATTCCTGAGTTGTACAAGTGTATCTATTAAAACATAGATTAAAATTTTCATTTCGATTACATGCTATGAATCGAAACCGGTCGAATGTTAACATCCGGAGTCCGGACCGTAAGACGTATTTAATAAGCCTTTGTGGTTATTATTGTTTTTTTATTCTTGCTTGGTCTTCCGCTATGTAAAGTATTAGATTATTATCTTATAGATATATTTAGAATATCATTTGTGCCTTAACCGACCTCTCAAAAAAGAGTAAATACGGCAGATTCTTTTGGGTGTTACTACATAAGTTTTTAAAGGAAGGAACCTTCTAAATCTAAATCTTAGTTATTCGTAATAAATATGAAACGATATGTGTAACAATAATTTTATTAATTCAATATATTTTTTATGTATTATTTTAAAAAGATATTATCAATGAGCACTTCTTCTTTATATAAACTATAAGTGTGGCAAGTTTCATTCTCCTCCGTTCATGCAATCTTCGTAAAAAGGTATCCAATATTTTTTTTTTATTTTAGCTCAAGCTTTTTTCGAATATGTAAGGAACTTAATGTTCTCTGTTGCCGTCCCATTTCTAAATATTACATAGCACGTGGCGGAACTCAACGCCGTGCTTTTTTAATTTCAGAATCGTCTGTTAATAATGCCTTTTTTTAGCTTCATGCTGTATCCCGCATATAGCAGGGTAGGCGGAGAAATCTGAGAACCTAGTATTAAGACTCTCCGGCGAATTGAGGCATTTCGTGTTGAGTGGCGGAACTCAACGCCGTTCTTTGGCTTGTTACCAAACCCAGGAAATGAAAATACTATATTTTTATATTTCCTGTAGTGGGAATCGAACCCACAACCTGTCGCACGCTTGTGCCCTTCCACGACAGGTGTAATAATCCTTACTTGTAGCGTAACTGTGTAAAATATCACAAAATATTAATAATTCAAGTATAACGTATATACTAAAATATGGTATCCTAGTTTTCTAACTAAACTGAATAATATTATGTTGAACTAAGAACAAAGACATAAACTCCGATTGAAATTAGATATAGTAGTTTATTAGGAAACAAGCAGTTGCTGAGATAAAATTTTAAAGCTATAAATTTTGTAATCTAATAAGTGGATTAAATTATACAATTGTTTACTATTGTGGTACAGTTATATTGTAATATGTTTGTGGATTCAAAAACAGATTAGGGGAAATATATATATATATATATATATATATATAAATATTCGTTTATAAGTGAGTGATATAATAAAAAGTTTAGTTAGACGAAGTAAATTGGTGGAGCTTAACGCCGCGCTTCATTTAAGATAAAAACATTTTTAACATAATATCAGCATTTAGTGAATTTTCGATTTATTCATTTATTCACGCTTAATAGTAATATATAAATATCTTACTAACGGAATATGAACGCAAACTTATCATCTTTAGACAAATATTTTTCGATTGAGTCACGATGGTGTAATTGTACGAGTAAGCAATAAATAACTACAGTGGATTTTGTAGAAGCAAATTTCTATTAAATTTTCTCAATATTCGTATTCATATAAGGAATACTATATGACTTAGTGCCAAGCTTCTAAAGTTATTGTAAGGTCCTAAATACACCTTGACAGAAGAATGATGTGGAAGAAACATAAAAACGAAACTCGATGACCTTGGGAATGAAATGCTCGCTCCAGTCTGTTTCAAAGGTATCATTGCCAATAATAAAGAATTGTAAACCATTGTCGAATATAAAAAAAAAAAAAAAAAAAAAGTAGTCCCGCTGAGTTTCTTGCGCCGGTTCTTCTCAGGTCTGAGGCATTAAATTTAGTGAACCGGTGGTAAATTATTTGACGTTCAAAAAATGAAGCTTGTAACTTCTTATTTTGAATAAAATTATTTGACTTTGACTTTGACTTTGACTTTGACGATGACGTGAACATAAGATTTATCACTATCTAACAATCACTTCAAAAACATTAAAAAATATTGAACACCAAACCACCTACATTACCACTGAACACAGCAAGTAATTATTCGTATCACAGGTATATTTTTTACTATTATAGCTCTTGATTGCTATATGCAGCATTCGCTACAGTACGAACACAACTGGTTAGGTTTTTTTTAAAACGGCCTCCTCCATAGCAATTATTTCAAGTGTTATTCACATAAATAATGTAACTGTAAGATGAATCGACGTTTTGATGTGTTTCATTATAATAGAGTAGATGAAATTGTTTTTAAATACGCCTGTCGTGGCGCTGAGGCACAAGTGTGCGACTGTACTGACTGACGCGACAGGTTGTGGGTTCGATTCCCATTCCAGGAAATGTAAAAGTTTAGTATTTTCATTTCCTGGGTTGGTAACAAGCCAAAGTTTTGGTAACACATTTGAATTCTTTTAGTTTCCCCACTCTAATAAGACAAATGACGGCGTTGTGTTCCACTAAAAACATAGGGTCTCAAATTTGGCCAGAAACAGAAATGGAGTGTGTCGCTATTGTCATTGCCTTAGATTCTCTTTTGCTACCCTGCTACGCGAGAGCTAGAGAAAGGTAATAACTACAAAAATAGATATATCTTTACCTAGTCTTCTAGTAACTTCTAATATGTTATCAGAAAAGTATCAAATATGCTTCAATATCAAATCTAACAGCAAAAATATTCACAACAATAGAAATACGAATAAGTTTAATATTAATATATATTAATAATAAAATTCAAATTTAGATTTGAAGGATTCACCCATTGTTTTGTCCTGCATTGAAGATAAACAGAGCGTATACAAATTTCACCCCATTCGCAAATCTGTACTTTCTTGTAGTAGGTAGGATTATTATGTACGGTATTACTTATCAGGCTTACTAAGGGCTGTCAAAACTGCGCCTGTCGTGGCGCAGAGGCACAAGCGTGCGACTGTAAACGCAACAGGTTGTGGGTTCGATTCTCCAGGAAATGGAATTTTTCATTTCCTGGGTTTGGTAGCAAGGCAAAGCGCGGCGTTGAGTTCCGCCACTCAGCACGCAATGCCTCAATTCGGCGGAAAGTGGGGAACGGAGTGTCTGAACACTAGGTTTCCCTCTGCCTACCCTGCTATATGCGGAATGCAGAGTGAAGCTATGTATGTACATGCGTAATTTTTTTTTCCGCATATAGCCGGGTAGGCAGAAGGCACCTGGAGAACCTAGTGATAAGACACAACGTTCCCCACTTTCCGCCGAATTGAGGCATTGCGTGCTGAGTGGCGGAACTCAACGTCGCGCTTTGCCTTGTTACCACACCCAGGAAATGAAAATACAATTTGACTTTTAATAATTAATATCTACTAATATCTACTAGTGTCTCCAGTGACGCGTTAACAACGCGTTGACTTTAACAATGTATGTATATGTCAATTTATATAAATGTGAATGTCAAACCATGGTAGAGTGTATAATTAATATAAATTCTATTAATTTAGTACATTTTTTAAGCATTATTTTAAAAAAATATTGGCACTTTGGACTCCTTCTCTACATAAACTATAAGAGCCAAGTTTCATGCTCTTCCGTACGCGTAATTTTCGTAAAAAGGAATCCAAAGTTTTTGCTTCACGTATTTATATATAGATACTATTTTAAAAGATTATTCCTCTCTTAAGAATATAAACGTATTAAAATTTAACCTATAATGAACGTAGTAGGATTTGAACGAGTGAAACCAAATTAAAACAAACACAGCTAAGACAAAGAAAATATACCGAAAATTCTATTGCAAATTTCATGAAATTATTTTTGAGGTATGATACACATACATATACATAGCTTCACGCTGTATCCCGCATATAGCAGGATACGCAGAGGAAATCTAGTGTTAAGACACTCCGTTCCCCACTTTCCGCCGAATTGAATCATTGCGTGCTGAGTGGCGGATTTTTGTATTATAAAGACATCATACGTTAATTATACCTACCTACCTAACTTCACGCTTCATCCCTAGTGGGGTAGTCAGAGAAAACGGAGCGCCAAACGCTACGGTCCATGCATACCTTTTTCGCCTCGTCCACAGTCATTAACCTCTTCATGCATGCCCTCCAGGGGTCCTCATGCTTTTTTTACGTTAATTATATTTCTAAATAAATAAATAAAAATAATTAAAATTTTGAAACATCGTAACACAGTGAGACATTTGACTGAAACGTTGTTAATTGTGCATTCAATCACTAGGAGGACTAATCATATTAAAATATAAATTTCCCCACTTTGACAACACATTTCGCGGCGTTGAGTTCCGTCACTTATAACGTAGTCTCAATTTTAGGTGGAAAGTGGAGAACGGAGTGTCTGAACACTAATTACTATTTGACTACTGGCGTTAATACTTTAAAATCAACATATTAAGCACGTTTCTTTCGTTACCAATCGACGATAGACTATGAAAGAGCATATAACTTTTGTTTTACAAAACAAAAAGGTAACCCTAGCCAATGTAGTTGTTCGACCAGTCTACAAACAGTAGTTTCTTTTATTCTATGGCATTATATATGAAAATATAATATTATTTTAATAATTTATCATAAATTAGCTAATAACTAAATCATTTAAATACGTAGATGAGAATTTAAATTATAAGTACTTGTTATTCATAAAAAATGTCAAAAAAATCGATTTTATGAATTAAAAACGAGTAAAAAAGTCGATTATAAGAATTTTAAATAATAATTAATACATAATACCATAAGAATATATCAAAAAATATATATAAAAATATGAAAAAAATTAGCAACACAAATTGCACTGCAGTAGACTGCACTGGTGCAGTAGTTTTTGTATGCACTTCCTAATATACTTGCATAATATTGCAACACCCACTTTATTTATTCCTTTAAACTTACGTTTACGAATATCTATCTATTAAAATACACAAGAGATTTATTGTCACAATTTATCATTAGACGACGCGAAGCTTTATGAAAGGTCTAGCAAAAGTTATCACTTCTTTTCTATTCTAGACTACTAGACACTATGCACTGTTTCACAGGTATTTTATATATCATGAAATGTTATTTTTTTGATTATTTTGTTTTATTTTGTATTGTTTAATGTTTTATTCGCGATACGTGTGGTTATGACACTCGTGTATAAACGACTGATTGTGTAGTCCCGGCCGAACTCGAAGGTTGAAGCCCGGCCGCAAGAATACTTCAGTTGCGTTCCGTTTCACTGTGGAAATATTGATTTATATTTATTTTGTTTATTATTTTATTGTTTTTATATAATTGTTTGTTGTTATAAAATTGTTTGTGTATTTTGTTTGTCTGTTAGAAAAGAAAAATTAAACAATTTTATACAGTTAATGTAATATGAAGTTATTTTTAAAAATTAGTTTCAAAAATACAAATTTAATGAATTTATTTGTTAATAAAATAATAAATATAACATAAACATAATAAAATATAATAAAAAAATCACTTTCTATGCCTAAATAAACCGAGTATCAATTTTCAATACTAACGCCATCTATGTTTACTATTTTCAAACTAAAATAGCGTGCACCCCTACACCCTTCTAAATACAACGACCAGTATACCTAGACCCTTCCCTATATTCCTTATAACAATTTTAGAGAACATAATTGTAAGAAAGTATTACCAACCGCGTGTCTTTTCAATTGGTTTCGAAGTAACAATTTTAGGGTCGACAAATTAAAGAGGGGAAAAAAATGAATGTCACATTTATTGACATCACGTCGTGTGACAATTAAGGCTTGTGGTCTTGGCAGATTGTTAAAATTTTATTATTGCTAGAGGCCCCATTTACGCGTTAACAACGCGTTGTCTTTAGTAATGTATATGTCACTTTGTATAAACATGGATGTTAAACCATTGTAGTGTGTGTAACATTTATTTTAGTAATTTAATACACTTTTTATGCATTATTAAAAAAATATTAGCATTCTGCACTCCTCTATATAAACTACTAGCTTTCCGCCCGCGGCTTCGCCCGCGTGAAATTCGGTTAAATCGCGCGATATGATGAGGAGTATCCTATAGTCTTTCCCAAGGTCTAGACTATTTGTCAAAATTGGTTAAGTAGTGAAGTTGTAAACAGTTAAACAATCTTACATGATGTTATGTTTGACAATAAGGAACTTCCATACAAACTTTCATCCCCTATTTCAACCCCCGCTATCATTTTTTTCGCGATAAAAAGGATCCTATGTTCTTTCCCAAGTTTAGTTCTATCTTCATACCGAATTTCATCAAAATCGGTTCAGTGGTTTAGGCGTGAAAGCGTAACAGACAGACAGACAGACAGACAGACAGAGTTACTTTCGTATTTATAATATTAGTAAAGATAATTGTGCCAAGTTTCATGCTCTTCCATCATGGGTAATTTTCGATAAAAGGGATCCAAAATTTTTGTTTCACGTATTTACGTATAGTTGGTTATATTATATTTAAGATTTGACGTTGAGGTAAATTCAATGCGGCGTTGAGTTCCGCGACGCAAAATAAATTTACATTAGTAATAATATCTACTATTATTACACTAGTTGCTTAATACGTATGAAGTAAGTTACTAAATAAAGCAATTTTGAATAAATTCATAATAATTATTATAACAAAGTATTTTTTTATAATTTAAAAAGCCAGAAAAGCTTTGAAAACAATTATTACCGTAAATATACTTCAATATTTTTTATTCATCTTAAATATCAAGTTTTACATAATAATGAAACATATATTTATATACCATATTTAGATAATTATTTTTGCACATTACGCTTTATCCCGCAAAACTAGGTATTAAAAAAGAATCTAGTGTTAAGACACTCCGTTATCCGATTTCCACACGAATTCGAAGCACCTCGTACAGAAAGACGGATCACAACGCCGCGTTTCGTCTTACTAGAGCGAAGAAATAATGGAAATATAATAATTTCTCTAAATCATAAACCCAGAACTAAAGTCAGAGGCTTTACCACTGCTCTACGATGGTCTAGTTATAACAAGTTTTAATACACGAACTGTACACACGTATATCTACAAATAGCTCATAGTAAGCTGAGCTTAGGAACAAAAGCAAACATTAAAATCTCTGTTTGAATGTATAGTATTGTTATCGGACCCTTGGGATTACGTCGGTTAGGGTCAATAAATATGCAATTATTATTATTACTTGAGTTCATATCAAAATCAATATGGAATGTAGTTATAAAGTTTGAATTAGTGAAAATTTTAAAGATTTTAGGATTATACATAGTATTAAAATAATTAAGAATACAACGCGAATGCTCTAAAAGTCAAATTATTACGAATAACTCATAAAGTACTTGCTAGATTGTAGCTATATTTAAATAGGATAATATCACAAGCACTACACTATCATACCTTTTCCGTTTTTAAATGTATAAGGAGAAAAAGAATTAGTACGGAAGAAAGATAAAAATTATATTTAATAATCGACGGTATTTAATAATTGATACAATATTTTGTGACGCCTTGTATTTTCATTTTGTGGGTTTGGTAACAAGGCAAAGCAGGGCGTTGAGTTCCGCCACTCAGCACGCAATCGCAAAATTTCGGCGGAAAGTGGGGAACGAAATTGTTGTAACAAAACGGAGTGTCTTAACACTAGGTTCTCAGGTTCCCTCTGCCTACCCTGCTATATGCGGGATATAGCGTGAAGTTAAAGAAATAATAATTAAATAGTATATTTTCTTGTCACAGAGACATCTAGTACAGTTCTTCGTTACCATATTAAACGCAAATACAAGCTTTGTACTTAACTATTTAGTACGTTAAGTTACATCTAGATGGCGCTGTTCTTTAAGTGTTATTTTATTAGCTTCAAGCTTTCTCGCGCATAGTCGGGTAGTCAAAAAGAACCTTATGACAAGATATTCAACTTTCCATTTACTATTTGAATTCGCGACATTTTGCGTTAAATAGCGGAACTTAACGCCGCGCTTTATCTTTCAAGAGTATAAAAATTAAAATAACTTAGATATTAACGCTTGTCGTGGCGCACAACAACACAAGCGTACTGTAAATGCGACAGGTTGTGGGTTCGATTCCTACTACAGGAAATGGAATTTTTCATTTCATGGAGTTTTTGATAACAAGGTAAAACGCGGCGCTGATTTCCGCCACTCAGCACACAATGCCTCAATTTGACGGAAAGTAGGGAACGGAGTGTCTTAACACTTGGTTCTCTCTGCCTACCCTGCTATATGCGGGATATAGCGAGAAGCTATGTATGTACTTAAATATTATCATGTCCCCGAGTAGGAATCGAACCCATAACCAATTACGTTTACAGTCAAACACTGTCTCACTGCTTCCTAATAGCCTACAACACACTGTACATACAGCCTACTCTATACAAAACAAATAAAATAAAAGTTGTGTAAATATTTCTTTGCGAAATACCAATTTACTCGACATCATCTTCACATTAAGTGTAAAGGTTAAGTTTCATTCAAGTACTTGTCGAGATCATTAGCGATAAAAATATACGGTATAATTTTACTCAATGAAATAACTTTCTCTGTATTTAATGACTTAATAAAATTTTTAAAATATATAATACTTTTTTGGGAATTTTGAACTCTCTTAACTGTTAATGTTGATTTTGAGTATCTATATATAAATACGTGAAGCAAAAACTTTGGATCCCTTTTTACGAAAATTACGCGGACGGAGAAGCATGAAACTTGGCACACTTATAGTTTATATAGAGAAGGAGTACAAAATGCTAATATATATTTTAAAATAATTCATAAAAAGTATATTAAATTAATAAAATAAATGTTACAAACACTAACATGGTTTGACATCCATGTTTATACAAAGTGATATACATTACTAAAGACAACGCGTTGTTAACGCGTCAACGGACACACTAGTTTTTTTTTATTATCTACTATAAAAAAGCATTATCCCGCTTACAGGGTAATCAGAGAGAACATAGATTCAAGACACTCTTCTCTCTGCTTCCCAACAGCGGAACTCAACGTTGCGCTTTGTTTTAACAGAGTGGAGAAATTAATATAACTTATATCCCCGTTGACGCGTTAACAACGCGTTGTCTTTAGTAATGTATATGTCACTTTGTATAAGCTGACATATACATTACTAAAGACAACGCGTCAAACCATGGTTGTGTGTGTAAAATTTATTTTATTAATTTAATATACTTATTATGCATTATTTAAAAAAAAATATATTATTATTCTGTACTCCTTCTCTATGAACTATTTATAAGTGTGCCAAATTTCATACTCCTCCGTCCGCGTAATTTTCGTAAAAAGAGATCCAAAGTTTTTACTTTAAGTATTCATATGTAGATTAAATAACGCAATGAAATAATTTCGCTATATTTAATAACTAAATAAAATTTTCAAAATATGTAATATAACTTTTTAAGAATTTCGAGCTTTCCAACTGTAAATGTTAATTTTGAGTACTTTTTTACTATGAAATATTCATAAAGTTACAACTGTTTTCATAAATATCATATTGCTCACTATAAAAATGCAATAGTACCTAAAAAACTATAGAGAAGAAACTCCTTGGCACTGACGAAGTTAGGTTAGTTAGGCAAGCCGGTAAATTATGGGAAGCCGATAATTTTTAGGGAAGCCGATATATTTAGAGAAACCGGTATAGGATGTCAAGTGATAATCTTTTTTTTTAGCTCTATAAGATGTCACATGTTTTTTTGCATTTTTATGCCCAATACTTTTTTAGGTGACTTTTTTTTTAGGTATCACACCTTGTTTAACTTTGTTTAGTTAGATAAGCCGGTGGGAATTGAGTTGTATGGACGCCTCGCCACTGCACCTTAACAATCCATGGATTCACCGTGCAGGTACCAGTCTCATCGCGTTGCAGAGAGAGGAGTTTGGAGAGTGCCTTTGACTTACGACCCAAGTGTAGGTTTAAAGGGGGCCCTTTAAAATGCGCATTGACGTTCACCTCCACTGTCCGCGCTCTTCTCTCTAGCTAAATTTCCACTAATATTATATTAAGCTTGTGAAAGAGTAAACGATGAATGACGGATTCGGGAAGTGGAGAACGGTATGATGAATCGTATGAAAAACCACACTTTTATATCTAATGAAGCTAAAAATTTGATAATATTTCTTAACATACATATTTTTTGAATAAATTAATTCATGATGCTACTCTAGAAGTAAGGTTTTTTGTACATTTTTTAAAAGTTATTCTACATTTTGGAATAAAATTAATAGTAATTAAGATTTTAAAAAAACTGACTTTAAATAAAATGCACTAAAATAATTTTATTACGAATAACGCAAAAACTGCCCACAAGAACTACATATTTAGAGAACTAAATTTAAATGGGTCCATCACCACTTTAAAAAATACTACCATTATAAAAAAAATAATCATCAACATTGCTTCACCTAGTAAAAAGTTATGCCATAAGTCATAACATACAAAATGAAATAGACAACAAAATTTTGAGAGCATAGTAAGTTTCGCCTTTCTTTGCTTAGTCTCAAAAAAAAAATTAAAAACTTTTTTAGCTTCACACTGTATTCTGCACATAGTCGAGTAGACAAGTTGTTAAGACACTCCGTTCTCATTTTAACATTTCCATTCCCCACTTTCCACCGGATTGAGGTATTGGGTGCTGATTGGCAGAACTCTATGCCGCGTTTTGCCTTGTTACCAGAGCGAGGAAATGAAAATACTAAATATCATTTAATATTTTCATTTCCTAGAATAGGAATCGAACCCACAGCCTGTCGCGTTTACAGTCACACACTTGTGCCTTTTCGCCACGATAGGTATCTAGGCGATCTAGGTGATAGACTTAAAAAAAACCAAAATTTTATTTGAATACATTTTCTTTATTTATATAAAAAAAAGTTTTTACAATAACGTAAGTATAATGTCTTATTCTAATTTCTATACATTTTTATGTTTGATACAAAATAAATGACTGGTACATTGGCCTTCACAGGGTCACATCCACCGGGAGCTATAATATATAAAATATACTATACTATAAAATTTTACATGAAACTTCATATTAGTACCAAAAAGTATAATAGAAATTGTAAACACGATTGATTGTGGGTTCGATTCCCACTTGAGCAAAGTTTCAAGACAAAGCGCGGCGTTGAGTTCCGCCACACAACTCGCAATGTCTCGAATTCGGACAGAACGCAGCGTACGGAGTATCTTGACACTATGTTGTCTCGGTGACGGTGTTTTTTTTAATACTGTTTCATAGATTCATAGATTTGTTTAGATAACACATATAATCACATTACACACCAGTACATGTAAATTAAAAAAAAGATACAATAAAAGGTATAAAAAAAATTGAAAAATATCTTTTTCATTTTCATATGTTAAACATTTTAACCTACAATAACTTTATATATATCCTAATATTAAATAAAGCTTTTTTGGACGAATAAGTAAGGAAGGAAGACATGAGGTAGTATTTTTATTTTCCACTATAAGCTGTCTGTTATATTTACAATGAGTTATAAAAAGTTTAGAAATATAGCACCAAATATATGTTTTTATAATTAAAATATAAAATATATTACACGTTTAATAATAAAATAAATTAATAATTCAAAAATATCCTTTTCCACGCGAAACTAGAAACAATTTTTTTTACACATATGTCAAAAGTATGATAAAAGAGTAATCATACTTCTGACTGTTGTGTAATGTTTTTTTTTATTTTTTTTAATAAACATGTGCTAATAAATAATTATTGGACATGATCAATAAATTTTTATCTTTATATTTTTTTATTTAGGTGGCCTTGGTAGTGTCTTATTTTCTATATATTAATACGTGAGGCAAAACTTTGTATTCCTTTTAACGACAATTACGCGGACGGAGGAGTATGAAACTTGGCACACTTGCAGTTTATCTACATAAACTAACAAAGGAGTACGTAATGATATCTTTTTAAAATAAAGCTTAAAAAAAATATATTAAATTAATAAAATAAATGTTACACACACTACCATAGTTTGAATTTCATGTTTATAGTGCGACGCGTTGTTAGCGCGTCAACGGCGATACTAGTTATTATTAAACGTGCAAATTACTAACTTCAAATGTAACTTTTATTGATTCAATAAAAGCTAATATGATTATTTAATTACAATAGATTATTATGTACATATGTATAAAGTAACTTAATAGTACGTATTTCGATTTAAGTTTACAGGTTGTGGGTTCGATTCCCGCTCCAAGAAATGAAATATTTTCATTTTCTGGGTTTGGTAAGTTGAGTTCCGCCACTCAACACGCAATGCCTCAATCTGGCGGAAAGTGGGGAATGGATTTGTTGAAAGAGAACGGAGTGTCTTAACACTAGGTTCTCAGGTTCCCTCTGCCTACCCTGCTATATGCGGGATACAGCGTGAAGATATGTACATATGTATAAAGTAACTTAATAGTACGTATTTCGATTTAAGTTTACAGGTTGTGGGTTCGATTCCCACTCCAGGAAATGAAATATTTTCATTTTCTGGGTTTGGTAACAAGGCAAAGCGCGGCGTTGAGTTCCGCCACTCAACACGCAATGCTTCAATCTGGCGGAAAGTGGGGAATGGATTTGTTGAAAGAGAACGGAGTGTCTTAACACTAGGTTCCCAGGTTCCCTCTGCCTACCCTGCTATATGCGGGATACAGCGTGAAGATATGTACATATGTATAAAGTAACTTAATAGTACGTATTTCGATTTAAGTTTTACTTATAAAAAGATATAAAATTTCAGTACAGTAAAATTTATACTTTTTTATAGTTTTTTATTTTATTGGAGAATATTCAAATTTATTGAAATTGGCCCAAAAGTTGGCCATAATTTTATAATAATTGTATTTTCGTAGTATTAAATTTGATATATGTTTGAATTTTTGAAATAACTTCAAATGAAGAGGTTCTCAATTTAGCTTTTTTTTATAGACTGACAGAATTGAATAATAACATTTGTATGAAAATTTTACTTCACTTTTATTACATTATCATTTTATTCATAATTAAAATTTTATCGAGAAAAGAAAACCGACTTTTTATAAAGTGCACTTACAAATTAAAATTATTACGAATATCTCAAAAATCTAGCCAGATCATGACTTAAATATGATCCATGTCAGAAGCACTAGCTATCACATAAAAAAGAATCACCAATTGGTTCACCCAGGAAAAAGACATAAAAAAAACGTTGGATTGAGAGCCTCTTTTTTTGAAATCGGTAAACAGAAACTAAAAGATCAATTAAAAACCAATCGCTAACTAAACTACACCAACACTATATAAAATTATAAAATTGAGCAAATTTTAAGTAAAATTTTGTACCAAAAATATATTTATAATAATACAACTGACTATTGCACTTTTAGATGACCATTCGGATAAACGTTCAAATCATTTCTTTCACAGTTCGCACTATTTAGTTCCTTGGTCCCATTTAATTCGCAGGGGAATGAACCTGCTACCTCCTTCATATGTTGGGGGCCTTCATGTGTAAATATACTTCCATTTGTATGACCATTGGACTTTACATGTCCGTTAGCGATGTACCCATTTGTATTGTTATTGCATGCGTCTACAGTAATTTTTGGTTTATCTTTTTTGTAAGCTTGTATGTAGAAATTAGTGAATAATACAATAAATATCGATGAGTGCAGGATGAGGCCGGATGCGATGATTCTGGAAGGAAATAGAAATATACATATTGAAAAAGATAATTAAACATTTCTAAAGTGTTAATTCCACATCTAGGATGAGAAAAATATTTTTTGGAAACGTATACAAATTTGAACGTAGCAATGTCACTCGATAGACTGCATACAGTAGCCAAACAGTTATGACATTTATCAAGTGCGGGTTCGAGTCCCGCCCTTTTATTTTTTTGTACATTTTCTAAAAATAAATAAAAGATAATTGATTTATTTTATTTTAACTGAATGAATAGCGTAAATTTTGGTATTCGAAAACATATTTTAGAAAATCCAGTATTCCAACACTTTACAGTTCGTCACAAGTAAGCTCGGGTTGCATTCATGTAATAGAAAGATTACCAAAATATATGCAATTAATTCGATTAAAGTAGTATCATTTAAGAACAGTACCTATGTATATATTCTTTCAGCTTCATGTCTTTTCTCGCATAAGTCAAAGAGAACCCAGTGTCAAAAAAATCCGTCACTTTCTGCCCGAATTCTAGTATTCGCATGTTGTGTGGTAAACAACACCACATTCTGTCTTGTCACATCTAAGGATTTTTTTTTAAAGACAAAGCGCGGCGTTGAGTTCCGCCACTTAGCACGCAATGCCTTAATTCGGCGGAAAGTGGGGAACGGAATTCTTGTAAGAGAATGGAGTGTCTTAACACTAGATTCTCAGATTCCCTCTGCGTACCCTGCTATATGCGGGATGCAGCGTGAATTTAAGGAAATTAAAATAATTTAATTATAATCATTCCGCCGAGTGGAAATCGAACCCACAACCGATCGCGTAATAATCAGATGCTGTCCCGCTGCACCACGATGGCCTATATTTTTTTATTATATACCTATATCCGGATTTGAACCCATTATACACATTTTAAATATAATTACCTATATATCTAAATTACTTACTCTACAATAGATCAAAATAATCAAATGTTCACAGTGATTTAATGGCTCAATAAAACAATTTCTTGAAGAGAAATTTTAGAAAACTCACATACGAAAACAAAAGTAACAAAGCGTTAACCTGAATTTTACACTAAAATTATACTTTTGAAGCGACCGAATATTTATGACCGTGACTGACTCGATGCGGTTAACATAAAAATATGAGCATATTTCTTAGAGAAACAAGCCTTTAAATTGTAAAGAACAAAAATCTCGACTGAACCAATTCTTCAAATTTAGGAAGCAAATACTAATAGAGTAGGGTTTAAAAGCTAGTTATGTGTTATAAATTTGAAATGTGCTAATTAAGTACTTTCATTTGATACCCCAAACGTTACCATACCCATCAACGATTTTTTTTGTTTTTATTCATGACATAATTGCCTCTAGAGGGAGCCATATTGAATTAAGAGTGACGTCACATATCTAAAAACATTTGGAGTATCAATACCTGTCTAACGTCACCTTAATTATATAAATCGGTTCAGAGGTTTGGAAGATACGAGGTAATAAAGAATATTACAAACATACATGATACGCGCGAAAAACATAACCCTCTGACAGTCGGGTAATAATAATCTATGTATAAACGTTTCCCCATTCTGGTAAGACAAGGCGCAGCGTTGAGTTCCGCCACTTAGCGCGCAATGTCTTAATTCGGGCGGAAAGTGGGGAACAGAGTGTCTTGACACTATGGTCTCTTAGAATACCTTGCTATGTCGTATAAAGGGTAAAGCTGCGTATATTGGCTTTTTGCACTCCTTCATGTAAATGTAACTGTATCAAATTTATAACAATACTTTTCTATATATTTGATCGACGTCAAGTAAATAATGTATATATAACGGTTTACAAAATAAAAATCGAATAAGAAACATAAAAAATATAATTCTGGCCATTCATTATTTTCAATTCAACTAAAGGCAAAGCAGTGAGAGAGGTAAGGAAGTTGACAGTTGACCTTTAAGAACACAGTATCGATGATACTGGAGGTAGGTCATATAAAAAGCATGAAAATTCCCCGGAAGGCATGTTTGAAGTCCACAGTCATTAACCTCTAATGACTGTGGACGAGGCAATAGAAGTATCCTGAGACCGTAGCGTTTGGCGCTCCGTTCTCCCTTACTACACCGTTAGGGATAAAGCGTGAAGTTAAATAACAATTATAAATGAAGACAAAACGCGGCGTTGAACTCCGATAATCAATGCTCAGTATTTTGAATTTACGTGGAAAGTTGAGCAGAGTGTCTTGACACTACGCTTTATTACCCTTCACTGCTAAACGAGTAAAAGAATGAAGTTGTCAAATAATACTCACTTTGGATAACCACAGTCGTATACAAGCGCGCTGATCGAATGGAAGAGCACCATGAAGAATTGTATCTGGAAAGAAAAATATTATTATTATTATTAGAAAAGAATATATACAATTTATTGTTAACTTATGCAAATGGTTGTGATTCTTATAAGAATTAAATGGTTTTAAGCCATCGTACCTCAAAGGGACAGTACATACATACATACATAGCTTCACGCTGTATCCCACATATAGCAAGGCAGGCAAAGGCCACCTAGTGTTAAGACACTCCGTTCCTTTTTACATTTCCGTTCCCCACTTTCTTCCGAATTGAGGCATTGCGTGCTGAGTGGTAGAACTCAACGCTCGCTTTGCCTTGTCACCAGAACGAGGAATGAAAATACTAAATATTTAATTTATTTAAATATGTAATTTTCATTTCCTGGAGTGAGAATTGAACCTATAAACTGTCGCGTTCACTTCAGGTCTATTACATGAAAATATTGTACTGTAATCGGAATCCAACGAATCTGCTAAATTTAAAGCTATTGCATTATATGCAAGTCAAGTTATTTTGAAAGGCATTTATTAAAGGTTAACTAAATCAGTCAAAATACACCGTCGATACTTGCGAAAGACAAGTCAATGACCTGTACTTATATACGTACTTAATAACTTAACTATCACTTAGTGAGAACAGGGGTGAGGAATCCGCGGCCTGCTTTTTATGCGCCCCTTCAAGCTTTTTCTCGTTCTTCCACTAATATAATAAGTTCTACCAATTTTTATTTTATATTTCGTGTTTTTAATCTAATATTTATAAAATGAATATAATTTCATGCTTCAATTCTTATATTATTATATATTTATACCTTAATTCGAAAAAATCCTTTTTTCGAAATTTGGATAGGCTCTTTGTTAAAAAAGGTTGTGCTCCCCTGACTAAGAACACTTCCACCGGACACCTGACATTCACATTTATAGCACTAGTTTTTGCTTTCAGCTTCATTTGCTCGGATTTTACGATTCTTGGCATTTTAAATATCACGCTTTAGTGTGTAGGCAGAGAGAATCTAGTGTTAAGACACTCCGTTAATTCATTCACATTCATCCGTAATTAATTAATTTACATTAAAGGAAGAAAGGAAGGGAACTTAAAATATATGTCATTCTTACAGTTCTGCTGAGAAGACCTGGCAAAAAATTCAACAGTTGGTTTCTTTAAATATTTTACAGTAAATTAACTACAATTAACGCCTGTCGTGGCGCAGAGGCACAAACACGACAGGTTGTGGGTTCGATTCCCACTCCAGGAAATGGCAGTTTTCATTTCCTGGGTTTGGTAACAAGGGAAAGCGCGTCGCTGAGTTCCGCCACTCAGCACATAATGCCTCAAATTTCGGCGGAAAGTGGGGAACGGAGTGTCTTAACACTATGTTCCCACTGCCTACCCTGCTATATGCGGGGTACAGCGTGAAGCTTACAGGGAACTACCATCAGCTCAAAACGCAGTTCTGCTGAGAACAGCCGGCGAAAACCTCAACAGTTGCTCTCTTTAAATATTTTACAATAATTTAATTACAATCGTTAGCTTCCCGTGAGTGCCTTTAATGCATTGAAATCCACATGCCACTGAAATTGCTATGATAAATGATTTCCTAAAACCTTGTTATATAAACTTTCTCATAATAATTGTTTAACAATTGGCTAACGATAAATCAATTACAGTCTTGACATAACAATTTACTTGAAATGGCGTGAATATTGCTATTAAATTAGTTATGAATCGATTGTTTCATAAAAGTATGGGACCTTGATCGTCAAAAATGTAGAAATTTAAAAGCACCTTTTATCACGTATTATATATTTATATGTAGAGGTATTAGAGGGAGTGAGAAAGACAGAGAGAGAGAGAGAGAGAGAGAGAGAGAGAGTGAGAGAGAGAGAGTGAGAGAGAGAGAGAAAGACCGAAAGTAAGAGAAGCAGATAGTAGGAGATATTAATAAGAGAGAAGAGCATGTCTTTTTTTCTTTCAAAAACGTAATATTTACTAAAATGTTTTCAAAACCATCAAGTGGCGCAGTGGGATAACGACTGACGCAATTGAACGCAATGGTCCTAGGTTCGATATTTACTCTGAGGAACGTTTACACTTAAGCCGTTTCCGTTCCCCCACACTGTTAAAATGAAACGCGGCGTTGATTTCCGTGAGTTTTGTTACTAAGTACTCCCTGCCTATCCTGTTCTATCTCAAAGCGAGTGAAGATACAATTAAAATAGCTGACATTTCAATGCGTCCCTAAACTAATTACTAACATATCAAAATTATAATATCACTATGTTTTTAACCGACTTCAAAAAAAGACAAAGTTAAGACTGTATTTTTTATGTGTATACATTTTTACTGGGTGAACCAATTTTAATGTCTCTTTTTTTAGCCATATAAATTTAGTGAAAACCTGTCGAATAGTTTTTGAGTTATTCGTAATAATTGAACTTTTTAGGGCATTTTCCTCGAAATAATAAAATTTTAGTTATTCTAATGTACCACAGTATTATGGAGAAATTGCATCATAACCAGCATAGTAACTTTTTATACGAGCCCTTACTAACCTACATTACTGAGATAAAATTCTTAACATGTCAGTCAGTTTTACGAAATAAAATGTTAATACGACATTAGCTGTCTCTTCGTCAGTTTTATACATAGGATGTGATTTTAATCAAAATATGGGAAAAACTTGATTTTCATTTAAATTATTGTAATTTCTCTACTCTGGACAAATAGATTGCGGCGTTTAGTTCCGCCACTTAACACGCAATGTCTCGAATTCTGGCGGATACTGATGAAAGAAGAGTCTTGATTCTAGGTTTATTAGAAAAAGCTGATGAAAAATCGTAAAGATGACAAAACAATATTAGTTAGGCAAAGAATTTTATATAGCCTATGTCTATTTTAAGGGGCAAAAAATGTTTGTTGTAATGTTTGCTTTTTTATTAATTTTTTTAACTTCTCGTTGTATCCCGCATATAGCAGGGTAGGCAGAGGAAGCCTGAGAACCCAGTGTTAAGACACTCCGTTCTCTTTCAACAAATCCGTTCCCCACTTTTCGCCAGATTGAGGCATTGCGTGTTGAGTGGCAGAACTCAACGCCGCGCTTAGCCTTGTTACCAAACCTAGAAAATGAAAATATTTCATTTTCGGGAGTGGGAATCGAACCCAAAACCTGTCGCTTTACAGTCGCTCACTTGTGCCTCTGCGCCACGATAGGCGTTTGCTTAATTTGTTACGAGTGTATGCGGAAGATGTAAGAAAGAAGAAGAGAAAAAAAGAAGAAACTCCTTAGCAATCCATGGATTCACCATGCGGGTGAACATCGCGTTGCAGAGAGAGGAGTTTGGAGAGTGCCTGGGACTTACGACCCAAGTGACCCTTTAAAATGCACCTTAACGTTGACCTCTACTGTCCGCGCTCCTCTCTCTACCTAACCATAATTGAAAAGATCCTAAATGCCGCCTTCGAAATACGTGTTAAAAATGAACTGATAATCGTTCTAGAAAGACCGAGATCTTTTTAAATTAATATTAATTCGTTAAAACCGAACATTTTTTTATTTGTCTTCATGAAATATCTCGCATAGCAGAGTAGGCTGAAAGAACCTAGTGTTAAGACTCTTCGTTCTTCATTAAATACCCAAATTTTAGGCATTGCGTGTTTTACAACACCCCGTTGTTGTAGATGTCCATGGGCGTAGGTAACCACTTATCATCAGGTGGTCCTTCTGCTCGTTTGCCATCCGTTATCCATAAAAAAATTTTTGTGGCGGAACTAAATGCCATTATAATTGAAATACAACTGTTCCCTCGATTAAATTTGAACCTGTAATCATCGCGTTTACAGATACTGCATTGCTAGGATGGTTTCCAATTAATAAATATACTTGCTATAAAAATTGATTTATATTTAGTATATTTTTATTATCTTTTGTTATTTGATTGCGTGCAACAAAACTATTCTTTTAACGATTTCTATGACACCATTAAAGTTATTTCTGAAAATCCTTTGCGGTAATTAATAGAAATTTAATTCGGTACATTATATAAAACCTTCATAAATTGTAATCTATGTATTATACAACCAATAGCGTATACAGTCAGACGTCGAAAAATGAAAATTATTTATTTATGGCACAAGTGTGCGACTGTAAATCGACAGGTTGTGGGTTCGATTCCCACTCCAGGAAATGAAGTATTTTCATTTTCTGGGTTTGGTAACAAGGCAAAGCGCGGTGTTGAGTTCCGCCACTCAACACGCAATGCCTCAATCTGGCGGAAAGTGGATAACGGATTTGTTGAAAGACAACGGAGTGTCTTAACACTAGGTTCTCTGGTTCCCTCTGCCTACCCTGCTATATGCGGGCTACAGCGTGAAGTTAATCTTTCTCTCGTATAGGAATCGAACCCACAACCAATCGCGTTTACGCCAGTCTCCATGAAAAAAAAATCGTTGTGCAATAGCTATATGCATTACAGTTATACCTTATATTAGTTAAATTTGAATTTAAGATAACAACAACCTTGGAGTTAGTTTTGCAATATATTTAACTGAACAGTTACTCTAACAGTTAAGTGTTGCGAATATTAACGGTCTTACGGTTAAGTACTGACAATTCTTTGCTATTAAATATTTTTTTATTATGATAGGTCAGTTACATATAGGTTAGTGGCCATATTTTGCTAATTTTTATTTTATAAACGATTTTTTATTTTATTTTTAACCTTTTTTTATATATTTGATTTATTTCCGTTTAGTGTGATCACTCTACTCAATCACCACCAATGTCAAGATTTTGTTTGAAATTGCAGTAAGAAGTGTCTAAACATTAGGTTCTCTCTGGAATATCCTGCTATGCGGTAGAAGATTATATTACCTTGATGGTTGGTAGGTTCAAATCTAGTCGAGTGACGAGAAAAAATGATTTTTTTCTTCTTTCTTTCTAACTTCACGTTGTATTCCGCATATAGCAGGGTAGGCAGAGGGAACCTGAGAACCCAGCAAGACACCTGTTCGCGCAGTAATGCTTGTTCCTCACTTTCCGCCAAATTGAGGCAGTATTGCGTGTTGAGCGGCGGAACTCAACGCCGCGCTTTTGCCTTATACACAAACCTAGGAAATGAAAACATTAATATTTCCTGGAGTGGGAATCGAACCCACAACCTGTCGTTTACAGTCGCACGCTTGTGCCTCAAAACAAGAACAACAACAGTACAGAACAAGTATGTTAAGTTCCGCCACATAATTACTCGTACTAGTGTACCCATTGACGCGCCATGTCGTTGACGACACCATTTCCTAGAAAACATATATAAACATGGATGTCAAATCATGGTGTGTGTAACATTTATTTCATTAATTTAATATATTTCATATGCATTTTAAACATTTTATCAGCTCCCCCTATAAATGTATGTTAGCTTCTTCTGTCCGCGTAATTTTCGTAAAAAGGGCCAAAGCTTCTGCTTAACGTTTTTATATTTAGACAGAAAGTGGAAAACGAAGTGTTTTGATATTAATATCTTGTTCTGGTGGGAAGTAACAAAGTTGCTTATATAAAAAATATTATAATGTTAATATTGTGTGCGGACACGTAAAATACGTTTTTCGTAAACTGTGGGTAGAGTTACGATATGTTTTATAATAACGATAGAGAATAATATACTTCAAGATAAGAAAATAAAAGTTAAAAAGAAATCAGAGCCTTTAAATTTATACTGATTTTTTATCAACAATAAAATTCGCGCACATTTTTTCAATAAATTCCTGCTCCAGCCGTAATCCACTGGCACAAAAACGCCTGACCACAATGTGTTAAGTAGATCGCTACAAGGTATTTGGTTTTAAATAACAAACATTGTGGTAGGGTCTCAAATGCTCATAGAGTTGAGCTTCAATACCATAATCGCTATACGCATTAAATTGCGTGATTTGTTATGTTTTTTATATAAATATGAATTATGTCTTATTTCGGCAAAGTGGGGAACAGAAATATTAAGAGAACAGAGTGTCTTAACAATAGATTCTAATATTTTTTTTTTATACCAATGACAGGTAATGCAGGCACACGGCCCACCTGATGGTGCGGCTGTCAGGCCTATGGATGCTTCAGAACAATTGTGGGCATCACTTGCGCGTTGCTTTAGACCCTTCAAAAACCTATTATTCCCCTTAGAACCCTATATTGTAGTCTCTCTGGGAAACCCCGCAGGGATTCTCCCACAATTGAGAGTCCATGGAAGAAAGTTCCTTTCGAAACTGTTCGGGACCATTTAGGCTCCAAAGTGTGAGCATGAACTCCTGTCGATGGCGAGCGGTGCGATGGTGAAAAGTAGCTGTGGCATCATGTCAACAATTCTTCCGAACACAACCCATTATACAAGCGGTAGAACACGCACAAGGAAGCAAAGTTCTCCTAGACTTAAGCGCTCGATACCGCTTGTGAGTGTGGGATCATCGACAAGTCTCACAGCTGTCTTTGAACTGAGTCAAAAGGTCCAAGCTGGTATGCTGGTGCTCCCGCCCAGAGATGAGAGCAGTACTCATGGGGCCGGACTTAGACTTATAAAGTAGCAGTCTTTGCCCCGGTGTGAAGTACTACTCGCTCTGTTTAGCACACCCAGCTTTTTGATTAACTTGGTCTTTGCTCCTAAGTGACTTCGGAACTGGAACGTCACTGATCACATACCCTACACCTAGAGATGGTAAAGATGTGTCCTGGAATTGAGGGGCCGCAATAAATGGGGTTTTCTTAGCGGTGAACGCGCAAACTTGTGTCTTGGAGGGGTTAAACTGGACTAGATTGGCCCGACCCCAATCGGAGACTCTAGATAGAGTACTCTCGATTTGAGACACAAGTTGTTCGCGACTTTCTTCCACAACGGAACGACAACATAAATGTGAACATGACTATGTAGATGAAAGGGAAAAATGGAAAACGCAGTGCCTTAGCCCTAAGTTCTTTTGCTATGGTATAAAATAATGTGTCAGAAAGCCAATTTTTAGAAAAGATTGTTAACAATATATTAAATAAATATTATACATAGCCACGTGTTTGAAATACATTTTTCTATAACATAACATAAACGTTACCAAGGCAACGAGTATTTTACACAACAGCTAGTATAAAAAACAACTAATTCTCAAAACACTTCAAAAATTTAAGTCATGTGTAATAAATATATTTTTTTCATTATATTGCCTCACACTGTATCCCGCACATAGCAGGGTAGGCAGAGGGAACCAGAGAACCTAGTGTTAAGACACTCCGTTCTCTTTTAGCATTTCCGTTCCGCACTATAACTGTGGTGTGTGTAATAAATAATGCCAATTACTAATTTTCCTACATCCGAATCCGAAGGTCTATGAACGTTCTCTATAAGTCGTAATGTAAGCGCGAACAGAGAAAGGATATCGCGTTCCGCTCTCGATGTGTTGAAATCGACCGTTCCTTGTATGATAGTATCAAATAGACGTTTAGTTTTAGAATTAGTATTATAATAATTAATATTTTAATAGAAAAAGAAAACCCAACGCCTGTTGTGGCGCAGAGGCACAAGCGTGCGACTGTAACGACAGGTTGTGGGTTCGATGCCTACTCCAGGAAATGTTACAGTTTAGTATTTTCATTTCCTGGGTTTGATAACAAGGCAAAGCGCGGCGTTGAGTTCCGCCACTCACACACACACACTTAATAAGGCGGGAAATGGAACAGAAATGTTGAGAGAACGGAGAGTCATAACACTACGTTATCAGGTTTTTTTTAACTACCCTGCTATGTGCGGGACACAGCGTGAAGTTAAAAAAAATACCCTTGTAACAACTTATTTTTCATAATGAGTACGAATCCCGCTAAAATAATATTTTTTATACGTTTCAATAATAATTTCTTTTTTGTTTATTTATTTGTATTTCATAAGGTAAAATACAACAATTTTTAAAGAAAGTTAATTAATTATCATTAATTATTTTACAGCTATATTCAGACACGTTAAATGATATGCGTTTCATACGAAATCGAGATATGGGTCTACATTTTTTTAGTTTCACGCTGTATTCTTTGGACTACCTAGGACCTAGATCTGAGGGAACAGAGCGCGAAACGCTACGGTCCCTTCATACTTTTTTCGCCTCAGTCATTAACGTCCTTCTCATACGTACAAAATTTATACATTTTTAACTAATGATCGAAAACTATGTATTTAATAATTATTTTTAATCGACTTCAAAACATCAAGTAGTTTCTTAATTTTTTTGATGTGTATTATTACTATATCGCATAAGTCATTACTGGAAACACCCAGTAATAACGACAGGTTGTGAGTTCAATTCCCACTCCAGGAAATTTAATTTTTCATTTCCTAGGTTTGGTAACAAGGCAAAGCGCAACGTTGAGTTCCGCTACTCAGCACTCAATGCCTCAATTCGGCGATAAGTGGGGAACGGAGTGTCTTAACACTAGGTTCCCTCTGCCTACCCTGCTATATGCGGGATACAGCGTGGAGCTATGTATGTATGTAAACGAATAATATTTTTTAGTTTTTCGCAATAATTTTTGAGTGCATATTATTAGAAGTCGCTTTTTTTTTTTTTTTTATGGATACCGGATGGCAAACGAGCAGAAAGACCGCCTGATGGTAAGTGGTTACCTTCGCCCATGAACATCTACAACACAAGAGATGTACTAGATGCGTTGTCAACCTAGAGGATACAGATGGAAAGGGAGGATAATGTAGTAGTGGTTCCGATAGCGAACCACCACATTTTGGGGAAAGGATGGGTGGGAAAGGGGAAAACCTGGCTTACATGCCATCGAACCGGAACACATCATAAGATATTTGGCGGTTCGTCTTTGACATGATAGTGGTCGCGAGCCAGACGGAGGACGAACCTCCTACCACCAAACAAAAGCTTTTCTTTCTTTTTGTTAAAATCATAACAATCACTACTGTTACGTTCAAGGACACCTTTCAAAAACCACTAAGTTATATATAGAGCAATGTTCATAGCAAAAATCAAAAATAAAACAACAAACGCAATATCGCAACTAAACAGTTACATTATAAAATTGACTTGAGTAATTTTAGCATTAGCCAGTTTGATCGTAATTATAATTTCCTAAGTCATCTAGTGGCCTCGTTCCAGTATTTGTCTTTTGTTCGGTATTGTACAATATCTTTCTTCTTATTTTTATACTGATTTCAAAAAAAAAGGTTATATGAGGCCTGTCGTGGCGCAAAGGCACAAGCGTGCAACTGTGACCGACCCAATCGGGTGTGGGTACGATTCTCGATTTAGGAAATGAAAATATTAAATGATATTTAGTATTTTCATTTCTTCGGTCTGGTAATAAGGCAAAGCGCGGCGTTGAGTACCGCCATTCAGGAAATGTTAAAAGTGTCTTAACACCAGGTTTTCTGATTCCCTCTACCTACATTGCGCATGCGCAGGACAGACACACAGAGTGTAGCTAAAAAAAAAGTATGTTATGACATTCCGTAATATTAATATGGTCCGTATTTTTTGGTTATAATTTATTTTTTAATATTATATATATTTTTAACATTTCTTTTATCTAAAATTACTTATATAGCAACTTCACGTGATTTCAGCCTTACTACGTACTTCCCAGCATTCTGTTACAGGGTCATGGGAAACATTTTTTTTTATAACTATAAAAACGCCATTGAAATTATGATCTTTACACACCTCTTTTAAGGTTGTCGTTTCATTCATTCCTTCATTCATTTCATTCTCGTGACTTTGGCGTGACTCTTTCTTATATTGATATTACTAATTGCGTGGAAATATGATAATGAAATTCTTTGATTTTGTTATTATATGTATTTTTTTTTAACTTCACTCTGCATTCCGCATATAGCAGGGTATGCAGAGGGAATCTGAGAACCTAGTGTTAAGACACTCCGTTCTCTTTTAACAATTCCGTTCCTCACTTACTTAAGTGCTTTGCCTTGTTACCAGACCCTATTATAAATATTAATTAGAATTTTCATTTCCTGAAGTAGAAATCGAACCCATAACCTGTCGCGTTTACAGACACAAGTTTGTGCATCTACGCCACGAAAGGCGTTATTTTGTTATGTTATTTTGTTTTTAGTTATACGGTTTTTGTCGTGTACTAGGGTGACTAAAGAAAAATAATGTTAAGACCTCAATTCGCAAGCAGATTCGAACGAGTAGTCAAAGAGAATCTAATGTCAAGACACTTCGTCTTCCGCCTATCGCGTGAATTCGAGATATACGTGTTGAGAGGTAGAGATCAGCGCCAAGCTCTGTCTTACCAAAGGGGAAATGAAAATGAACTCAATGCTTACAGTTTACACTGCAAATCTTTCGTCATATTTAAATTATTGTTATTTCTCCACTCCAGTAAAACACAGCACGGCGTTTAATTCCGTCACTAAGACTTAAAAATAACACGCTATGCACATTCTTGGTTCACTTTGTCGGACAACAGAGTGTATTGACACTACGTTCTCTCTCACTACCTTACAGTGGCGAAGCGTCCATACAACTTGATGCCCATCGGCTTGCCTACCTTTTCAAAGTACAAATATGAGACCTTAAAAAAAGGTCGCCACTAAAATGTGGAGCTCTAAAACTCTAACTAAAAATTCGATAGTGAAATTACTAAATACATTGACATCCTATACCACTTTCCCTAAATATATAGGCTTCCCTAAAAATTACCGGCTTCCCTAAATATACATCGGCTTCCCTTTATTTACCGGCTTGCCTAACTAAAATTTTCACCCCTCGCTACTGCTACCTTATAAGAGTCACTAATCACTAAACTATATGTGCCCTTCATACAGGAAATAGTATAACTAATACAATTTTAAGATAATTTTCAGTGTTACTTACATAGTACTACGTTTTCGCAAGCAAGCGGAATTCAAGGTGTGGTACGAAAGGCCCTAATGGGTCTAGAATGTGCAAAATTCTTTTAGCTCCGGATGTGTTGCAGTAACTATTTCTTAAATTACTTCAAGTGCTATGACAAATTTGCTTGAGTTATGACTCATATAACTATGAAATTTAAAATATATATGTACTAGCTGTATTTCGCGACTCCTCTTGCTTGGACTACGAGTATATAGCCTAAAATTTTGTTTTTTTTTTCATATTTTCGGCGGAATTTTGAGAAATTCTTACTTAGTGCTCCTCTACAGTCTTAAAGAAGCCTATATGTCAAATATCAGCTTTCTATGGCCCGTAGTTTGACCTGTAGATTGTCTGTAAGTCGCTCAGTAACGCAAGCTCTTTATATATAGATATATGTTGTATGTTTAATTCCTTTGAATTGCTTAGAGTCATTAAAAGTAAAATTTAAAGCCATTGTTATGGATATAGTATAATATACCCATTGTATATGGAAGTAATAAGTGATGTGGAAAATAGTTAGAAAGAATGATAGGTAGGTATAGGTAGAGAGTGATCATGATTGACCTTAGAGAACACTTGATTTATAATACTGGAAGGTCACGTGAAAAGACAAGTATGAAGAGGTTAATGACTGTAGACGAGGCGAAGGAAGTATGCAGAGACCGTAGCGTTTTGCGCACCGTTTTTTTTTTTTTTTTTTATGGATAACGGATGGCAAACGAGCAGAAGGACCACCTGATGGTAAGTGGATACCTTCGCCCATGAACATCTACAACACCAGAGATGTTGTAGATGCGTTGCCAACCTAGAAGATACAGATGGAAGAGGAGGACAATTTAGTATTCCGTTCTCGGAACCACCACATTTTGGGGAAAGGATGGGTGGGAATGGGAAAACCTGGCTTACATGCCATCGAACCGGAACACGTCATAAGATATTTGGCGGTTCGTCTTTGACATGATAGTGGTCGCGAGCCAGACGGAGGACGAACCTCTTACCACCACTCCGTTCTCTCTGACTACCCCGCTAGGGATAAAGCGTGAAGATAAAACAAAATATGCAAGAATTGTTAAGTTATTCACGTCTGGTATTTTATATTAACTTACCAATTGCAGCGTCGTCAAATGTTTCTTCCACCACAAGTACTGCTGGTACTGAGGGCCCATGGCCGCCATCATGTAATAACTGTACATTATCACATGCACCAGATTGTTGATTATGTTCGAGAATGTTCCGTGGCCACCTTTGAAAAAAAATAGATTGTTGTGAGTGTAATACTAGTAACTCTCGCAGTTTTTTGAACTTCAATTTTTTTTTTTTATAAATTAATTTAATCTTTTTGTGTTACATTTAAATATGAATATCAAAAATCATAAATCATATTTTTTTTTTCCTTTTAAAATCAAATTAATCACAATATACTTTAATAATTGATAAATAAATACATAGGAGAGTAGTTAGAGGCGGAACTCAGCCACATTTTGTCTTACCAGAGCACGAAATTTAATAATTGAAATATCATATAATCACTACCCCGAATTGGGAATCGACCCCAATACCGTCGCGTTTACCGTCAGACAGTTTTTCTGTAGAAATTGAGCTTTACCTGCAATAAATTTGACTAAAAGCCAAGCTTCGAAGGGCGTCAAGGAGTGGTGGTAGAGATGCAACCAAGTGATTTGGCTCTTCTTCTTTCTAAGTACGAAGAATATCGTATCGGCAAACTCCGATAGTTTTGAGAAATAGTATACCCAGCATAGGTGTAGCATCTGTAGAAAAAGATAAGATTATATAAAAAACATTGATTTCATATAAAAAGCATTAAAAAGCAATTATTACGAATAACTCAAAAACTACTTGTCTGATCTTAACTAAATTGAATGGGACCACATAAGTATCACTAATTATGATATGAAAAAAAAATGATTGATGATTTTAACAAAAAAGGGAAACCAACTTCAAAAAAAATCCACTAAAAATTATTACGAATAACTCAAAAACTACTTGTCTGTTCTTACATATTGTCATCAAAATTGGTTCACCCAGGAAAAAAATATGCAGTAACACTCTTAAGAAAATACAGTCGAATTAAGGACCTCTTTCTTTGTTTTAAAGTTAGGTTATTGCAGGTATAAAAACCATTCTGTATTATTTCCCAATTTGGTTTGCGTGGACTATAAAATCTAAAATCCCATTTTTCCCATATTCAAAAGAATTTTAAGAAATCATCTGTAAGCACTCCCCTACGCCACTCCATGCATATATATATTTTACATACATAGCTTCCCGCTATATTCCGCATATAGCAGGGTAGGCAGAGGGAACCTAGTGTTAAGACACTCCATTCCCCACTTTCCACCGAATTGAGGCATTGCGTGCTGAGGTGGAGGACCTAAACGCATACATATTTTAGCTGTCTGTAGCCAAGAGTTTCGTCTGTACGTTGTCCGTCAGTCACTCGGTAACACAAGTGTATTATATATATTCATTTATGTTCAATCATCGTATCAAGTGTGATTTTTATCAGCTTCACGCATAGCAGGGACTAGATACTTGGAGTAAGCCAAGTGTCAAAATAATACGTTCATTACTTTACATCTGAATGGGAACATTTTGAATCGCGTAACTGAACGCCGCTTTCTTACCAAAGAAAAGTCCGTCATGAAGTTTATTATACAATTGTTACAATATTTATTACGGCTTTGTAATATTTTGCATAACTTTACTATCCAATGCTATTCAGTTAACATTATAAAATCATATATTTTAATTTTAGTTATGTAATTAGTCGAATATATTATTTTTTTATTACCTTTATTTTTTGTTTTGATAAAAACTAACAACATTCACACCAATTACTTCATACATAAATAACTAAAATATTAAATTATGTATCTATTACAATTTACATATGTAGTTTAGAATGTAATTAATTAACAAATAAAAAATTATTTAAATAACAATTTACTAAATTTAACAAGGCAAAGCGCGGCGTTGAGTTCCGCTACTCAGCACATAATGCTTCAATTCGGCGAAAAGTGGGGACGGAGTGTCTTAACACTAGGTTCCTTCTGCCTACCCTGCTATATGCGGGAGACAGCATGAAGCTATGTATGTAATAATTTACTTTCCGACCGAAATCTCGATTTCAAAATGGAAAACGGAGTGTTATGACACTAAGTTCTCGCTGACTACCATTCTATGTGTCGTACGTATCTTCACCTACTGCTTCCATACAGATAGGACATACTCCCTAAATAACCTAGATCTCAAATTTTCTACGCCCAGTAGTTTCGATGTCTGTCAGTCACTCAGTACCTCAGTAAGTAATGTTTTTCTTAAATAATTTTTTCCTTTTTTTTTAACTTCAGGCTGTATCCCGCATATAGCAAGAAAGGCAGCAGAAACCTGAGAACCTAGTGTTAAGACACTCCGTTACGTTTCAACAATACCGTTCCCAACTCAAATTCAATTTTTTCCTACAAAGCATATATGACATAAAGAACCTAGTGTCAAGACACTCTGTTCTCCGCTTTCTGTCTTAATTTGAGACATTGCGTGATGTAGCGCGGAACTCATCGCGCGTTTTTTTTTTAATTTTAAAAGCACAAGCGAATATAATTACACCAATTACAAGTAGAAAAGATTATCTAGTATATTTTGACATTAACATCGCAACGGATATTATTAAGCCAAATCTGAATTTTTAATCGTAATTCAAATTTGAATCAACTTTCTAGAAAGTAAAATTTAAAATGAGTTCTATATAATTATCTACTGACCACAGTATTTTATAAACTGGCAATTAGATTTAAAAAAGCTGCGGCTAAATATATATTTACTAAGACAATCTCTTTAGTCTTTGGTTTTCGTGATTTTAACGGATTTCAGAAAAGGAGGAGGTTTTTTCTATGTGTGTGGCCGCATACACTTTTTATTGGGTGAACAAATTTTGATAATTCTTTTTTTTATGATAGCTAGTGTTTGTAATGTGGTCCTGTTTAAATTAAGTTAAGATCTGATGAGTAGTTTTTGAGTAATTCGTAATGATTTAAATTTTTAATGTATTTTGTCTGAGCCGTTTTTTTTGTTACAGCCTTAATTTATTATTATTATTTTTATAATAAGGGTACTACGTGTGACTGTAAAATATTTGAAAAGTCGCGTTTCCTAAATTTATTTTCCAATACCAAAATAAATGCCATCAATCCGGATTGATTGATGATTTGTTAGGTGGTAGGAGGTTCGTCCTCCGACTGGCTCGCGACCACTATCATGTCAAAGACGAACCGCCAAATATCTAATGATGTGTTCCGGTTCGATGGCATGTAAGCCAGATTTTCCCCTTTCCCACCCGTCCTTTCCCCAAAATGTGGTGGTTCTGATAGTGGACTACTACATTGTCCCCCCTTCCATCAGTATCCTCTAGGTTGGCAACACATCTACAACATCTCTGGTGTTGTAGATGTCTATGGGCGAAGGTAACCACTTACCATCAGGTGGTGCTTCTGCTCGTTTGCCGTCCGTTATCAATAAAAAAAAAAAATATAGTAGTTTTATTTAAATTTATTATAGTTTCACGTTTTTCTCTTATAGAAGAGTAACATAGATAAAGTTAAGACACTCTGTTTTCCACTTTGCGCCCAAAATCGAAATATTATATGGAGTGATGGAACTCAACGCTATATTTTGATTTATGAAAGAAAAAAGAAAGAAAGAAAATAGTTTAAATACAATCATTCGTCAAACGGGAATCAAACCCACAACCTACCGCGTTTACACTCCAACACTGTTCCACTGCACCAATGACCTCTCATATATAATTAAAAAAACAAATAATCAACATTCCTTTGAAGGTCAATATCAGAATACACTTATTTACGCCCAACATCTAATTTCACTTTTGCATGACGTAATCACTCCAATGAACAGTGAAAGCTTCTTACGTCACGTAAAGGTTGCGGTTAACTTGAAACTGCTTATGCAGATATGATTTTTTTATTAATGTTTCGATATTTTTTTCATTTTATATATATTCTATGGTCAATTGAAGCCATCGTGGCGCATGGGACTGAGTCTGATTGTATAGGTTGGTTGTAAGTTCAATTCCGACTCGCAGAAATTATTTTTAAGATTATTTCCATTTCTGCGGTCTGTAAAGTTTGGCATTAAATTCCACCATTTCAACGTAGGATAAAGGAGTGTTTCGACACTAGGTTCTCTCCGACCACCATGCTATGGGGGATATAGCGTGAAGTTGCTTTATATATTTCGGGGTAGCCAGAGATAGCCTCGATAAGCCTTGCAGGCAGAAATAGTGCTATATTTCTTGAGGGTTTAGAAGGTAGTCTATTGGATTCCTACGTAACTTATTCCAGTCACTAATTGGGCAGTAACCATTAAACCTTTTTATTAATTTGATAAAAAAGCGAGAAAATCGCAGAGATAAGGCGAAGACGCTCCGTTCTTCGCGAGTACAATTATTTTTTACAATAATATATTTCAAAAAGGTAATGCATTTAGCTATAAGAAAAAAAAAACACAAACTATGGTAAAATTATTTCCAATGTAATTAATTACCGCTGGTGAATCTAATAAATAAAATAAATATACATATATAAATTAATTTGCCATTGTATAATGGTTCACTTAAGAAGTGTATGTATGTAATATAATATTATATGCTAAGGAGTGTAAATTCAATTCCATAGATTGTAAAAACAAAGCACAGCGTTAAGTTTCGCTATTCAAAACGCTATTCTTTAAAATAGATGGAAAGTAAAAGTTTCCTCTTCGCCTTCTCTCTCTCTCTCTCTCTCTCTGGTTAGTCTATGTGAGAGGTTCATGAAGTCAAAATACTTGCGACCACACCTGTTTAGTATATGTTTCTCTTTTGTGGAGTGCGGAACATAAACAACAATTCGAAAGTACGCGTGCGAACGAGTCTGCATGAACTTGACCGACATGTGAAGAACTAGCAACGCTTAGACATGCCAAAGGAAAAAAATAAATTGTATCGTCTTATTAAAGATAATGTTATTTTTTAGCTTGATAATTCATCCCGCATAACAAGGTAGTCAGAGAGAGACTAGCAATGACATGTCATGCCATGACATTCCGTTCGGCGCTTTCCATCTAAAATGGAGATATTACGTGTTAAGTGGCGAAAATCATGTTTTGCAAGAATGAAGAAATGACAATATATATTTTTTTGTAATGTCAACTAATTAACTTTGTTTTCTAGTACAACAGATATAGCGAACAGCGGACTTAGGATAAAAAAAAAACGAATAACACACTTAAGATAAGAAAAACATTTAAAAAATATTTCAGTTCTTTTTTTTTTTTTTCTTATTTTTTGTACTTTGACCCCAAGTATATAACATATACTCATCCACCTCCACAGGTTGACTGAAGTGATCTTTCTAGGATAAGTCCACCTTTGTAAACTAAAAATGTATTTATCTTTTTCTAATGTATTTTTATGCAATAAAGAATATATAATAATAATAATAGTATTTAATTTGAATATTGAAAGGGTACGTCATACCAGCCTCTTGGATACCGTCCAGTCCCCAACCAATTATAGCTTAATTGGTTACTTATTAACTTATTGAGATACGTTAAAATTCTTACATACTTGATTTAAAATCTTTAACAAAAAACAACTTATATAAAATACACTAAAATGTGAATTATTATTGAATAACTCAAAACTACTAGTCAAATCTTAACTACATTTAAATGAGACTGCAGAAACACTAACTATCAAAAAATTACCCAGTAAAAAGTTATGCAGAAGTAATACATAAAAAACAACTGAATCGGAGAGCTCCTCCTTTTTTGAAGTAGGTTAAATAATAAGTTGACGACGTAATTGACGTAAATAACACCGTGTTCCTGTATTGTGTGTTTTATCCATTTTATGGTCATTTTCTAATTGATAATAATTATATTACATGAGTTATAACGTAATGCTTGGCGTCATTATCATTGAACAATTAATGTATTTAGAACAATAAAAAACCTTAAAACAATAATACTATTCTAAGTTTAAATGAATTCAAATTCTATGAAACGTAAGAATAATCCATATTTAATGAGTCATAAACTATGAAAATTAATTACCTGTATCAAGACATTCATTCATGTAGTTACAAGGAAAACTCATAATTATATTGTATAAAACATTCTTAGTAATAAAATTTAATGTAGTCGGGACATTCTTAAGAAGAGACTGAATGAACATGAATTTGAGCTTAACTTGGGTAAACGTTTATTTTGAATAATTTTCCTCCCCAAAATGATAAAATAAGGCTCTTTCAGTTCAACACTCTGCCATTTCCTACGGATTGTCCTTAAACCAGTTAAAACATAAGACCTTGAGACATATATTAATAGAGCTTTCTGTTTACCCGTAATGCTCTAAAAAGAAAAAAATATAAGCTATGTCGAAAACTCCCATATAACACGTATTGGTGTTATTACTATGTAATAAATATTAATATTCTTCCTTTAAAATCTAAGACCGTTCTGGTGCAGTAAAAATAGCATCTGGCTGTAAAATGCGATTAATAATGGATTCGACTCTCACTCGGGAAATTAATATATTTAAATTATTTTATTTCTTTGCTTTGGTAGAACGAAGCACGGCGTTCAGTTCCCACTAACACGCGCTATGATTCACTCGAACGGAAACATCGTGAACCAAATATCGTATCATGTGTTCCGGGTTCGATGGTACAAGCCAGGTTTTCCCTTTCACCCATCCTATCCCCCAAAATGTGGTGGTTCCGAGCGACCACTACATTGTCCTCCCTTCCATCTGTATTCTCTAGGTTGCAAACGCATCTACAACATCTCTGTGTTATAGATGTTCGCGGCGAATGCAACCCCTTACCATCAGGTGGTCCTTCACTGTTTGCCATCCGTTATCCATAAAAAAAAGGTTATTTGAATCTACTTCTTTATCCCATGACCATAGTGTAAAAATAAAACATTTCTATATATTCATAGTGTCTTTCTAATATTTTGTAACTCTTTAAATATTTCTCGGCCAGTAACCGGTATGTTTCTGGGTTCCGCTTTCTATGAGTAATGAGTTCACGTCTGCTATCTTTGTAATTTTACATTTGACTTGTAATATATAATTTGTATGTTTTATTAATTAAATACATTATTGTGGCTCAGTTGTTGATATTTGAATGAGCAATGGTAGTGCTTGATTCCCAATTCGAAAAGGCTTATATAAAAATACTGTGAGTACATGTTCAGTAAAGTAATACACGCAGAGTTTAGAGAAAATAAAAATAATAAGCTGTAAAAATTTCCAATGTCACATTCATACAACAACAATAGCTTCACGCTTTTTTCGTACATCAGGAAGTCAGAGAGAGATCTAGTGTTAAGGCACTTCGTTCTTCAATTTTTAATACAGAACTAGCTTCATCCCGCCACTTCTTTCGAATGGACTATAAATCCAAAAATGCCATTTTCGTAGGAATTTTGAAAGATCTTATCATCGCTACCCTACAATCTCCAAGGAGTCTGTCTACATGCCAAATTTCAGCTTTCTATGGGCATCAATTTCACCTATACTTTTTCTGCCAGTCATTAAGTAACGCAAGCCTTTTATATATATTCGTATAGATAAATATGATGTACATAATAAAATTATTTGACGCCTGTTGTGGCGAAGAGGCACAAGAGTGCGACTGTGAACGCGTCAGGTTGTGGGTTCGATTCCCACTCGAGAAAATGGAATTTTTCATTTTCTGGGTTTGGTAACAAGGAAAAGCGCGGTGTTGAGTTCCGCCACTCAACACGCAATGCCTCAATTTGACAGAAAGTGGGGAACGGAAATGTTGAAAGAGAATGGAGTGTCTTAACTCTAAGTTGTCTGGGTCCCTCTGCCTACCCTGCTATATGTGGGATACAGCGTGAAGTTACAAAAAACAAAAAAACAAAAAAAAAAGAAAATAATAACTTTATAATTATTTCTTACCCGTTGCGCCTTATCATTGTCACTGTAATCGACTGGTTGGCAAGTGAGACTGTAGTCATCCCACCATCCTGACATTAAGTGCTGAAAAAAATAATAAGTTGTATTAGGCGTGAATAACTTGATAAATCAATAGTAAATATTTTTAGAGGTATTTTTAAGTTTAAATTTTACCTGTTTTCTCAGTTTTTGTTATTTCAATACTTTTTTATTTGACTGCGTTTGATTTTCTTTTATTTTTATTTAGTCATTCACTTTTGTATTGCCTTAATTATATAAAGCGATATATGTCTTTTAATATTGAAAAAAAATATTCGTGCAAGTCGATTTATCGATCTACCCCTATTAGGTTTTTAAAACCAAAAAATGTACAAATAACCTATTATATCCAAACTAGCTGCTTACCACAACTTAAAATCCAGTTAGTTCTCGTTTTCGTAACATATCGATATTTTTTTCGTGACAGAATTTGGCTGGACTATTATTAAACCTAAAATGCTGTTTTTTCTATTTTCATAGAAATTTCGAAAAAACTTTTCTTACTGCATACCCCAAGGAGTGCCAAATTCAGCTTTCTATGGCCAGTAGTTAAAAATTAAGGTCAAAAGGGCCATCACGACCAAATTATGTTTTAACGATTGAAATAACACAAGGGCGAGCTACCGCAAAGATGACTTGGTAATATTTTACAGTGGTTTTGTATATACAGTCGTCAAAGATATATGTCAAGGTGTCATAGTATATTAGCTCATTTGTAGAACCATGCACCCGTGACATGTAAAAAAATGTCACAAAAAATAATCATTATATAAATTTAGGAAGGAAAAACTTTGGATATCTTTATGAAAACTATACGGATGGTGGAGTATGTAAACAGATTCTTTCGATAACGATACGAATACTTTGTCGCAAGTTTTCGTGCCTTTTTTTTTTTTTTTTTTTTT
>JAKGSA010001549.1:0-52608 GCA_033558755.1 Philaethria dido | reverse complement strand
CTATACACTTGAAACTTGGTACAGATGTTCGGGAAGAGTGTACCAACATAACAAAATAAAAAAATCGATAATCGAAAGTACGTTGCCCGCCAAATTTGAAAAGTCACCTTACTTTTTGAACACACCTCGTATATAATATATACGTTTCACACTCATTTTGATAATACATGTTGATTATTGTATTATATTTAAATTATTTTCATTCCTCCTTTGTGATGAGATAAAGTGCGGCGTTGACTTTCGTCACCTAAAATGCAATCTCTAGGTTTCTTTAGGTTATTACTCAGGTTTCTTCTCTCTGACTACTCTGCTAAGCGAGATAAAGCACGAAGTTGCTATTTTAGTGTATTATTTTACGTATATATATTATATATATATCATACATTTTGCAAAAAACCATAAACATGGCTGTAAAAAGTTTAAAAAAATCATATACAACATACACAGAACTAAAATTGAAAAAAATTCCCAAAAGAAACGACTTAAATTATTAAAGCCACGAACATTTACATGAAAATGTAATTAAGTAAAAAACGTAGTCAGCAAAAATATCCACCGCGACATAAAAAAAAAATGTAATTACGCTGTCATCTATTTCTGTCACGAATACAATTTATGGTCGTCTTTCATTTTGCAATGAGACTTAAAAAATATTCGTGCAAACATTCAGGGGTTTTAACATCACTTCCGATGCAAGTAAAGGTTATTTGTCTGTATAACGCAAGGGATATACCTATGTAGTTGCTAAATGTATATATATTACAATTCTGTTAGCTATAGGAAATCTAACTATAAACTCTATAATCATGGGTATGATTCCCACTTGTGGCAATGATTATTGTTACTTTGTTATCATTTCTCAGCCCCAGTATGAAAGAACGCAGCGGTAATTTCTGCCACTTAACTCGTACTATGGGCAAAAAGCAGCGAACGGACTATCATGACACTAGGTTTCTCTGTATCCCGCCAACCGGGATAGAAGCTGCCTTAATGCTTTAAATATTATCAACTTGATTGTAAGCGCGGTAGTCATGGATTTGATTCCTACAACTGTGCATGATTGTTCTTGAATTGTGTTCTTATTTCCGCTACAGAATAAAACACGCAGTGTTGAGTTTCCCTAATTAACTTTCAATTTAATTGTCATATAGAAAATTTGGGCGGAAAGCGGAGAACAAAATATTTTTACACTAGAATCTCTTGAGTTCCGCCACTCAGCACGCAATGCCTCATTTCGGTGGAAAGTGGGGATCGGAGTGTCTTAACACTAGGTTCCTTCTGCCTACCCTGCTATATGCGGGATATAGCGTGAGCCTATGTATATGTATGTAGTTAGAATCTCTTTGGCTACCCTATTACGCGAAAAAATGCATGATGCTAAAATGTGAAAATATAAGGAAATAATGAACCTGTTAACATTTTAACACACTTTGTATCAGCGATATCAATTTTATCCCTCTCGTAGATTTTATTTATTCAGTATCGATACGGAAACCAAATTTCGATCAATACTTTTAAACTTCGCTACAACGTTGTTAATATTTCCGCCGGTCATATCGGATTGAGGCATTTTATTTGTAAAATAACGTATGGTTATTGGTGAAAGTGATTTAAGGATGTATGGAAATGAGATATACTTGTATATTGCTTCGAAATATATATTATGTATATATAGGTGCATTACATATATTTCTTTATGAACGTGTCATTTTAATTTTAAAGAACCGAAGAAACTTCTTTATCTATATATTTTTTTACATACATACATAGCCTACACACTGTATCCCGCATATAGCAGGGTACGTAGAGGGAACCTAGTGTTAAGACACTCTGTTCCTTTCCTTCCGCCGAATTGAGGCATTGCGTACTGAGTGGCGGAACTCAACGCCGCGCTTTGCCTTGTTACCAAACCCAGGAAATGAGAAATTCCATTTTCTGGAGTGGGAATCGAGCCCATAAGCTGTCGTTTACAGTCGCACGCTTATGCCTCTGCGCCGCAACAGGCGTTTCTGCGCCACGACAGGCGTTATATATATATATATATATATATATATATATATATATATATATATATATATATATATATATATAAATTGAAACTTAACAGCGTTGAGTTCCACCTCTTAAAACCCATTGTCATTCATTAAGGCTGAAAACGACAAACGGAGTGTCTTGACACTAGGGTCTATTTAACTCTCCTGATATATATCGCATTATATAGCGTGAAGGTACAATTTTTAAAATACATATATTTTAGCGAATATATGCGAAAAACATACCTATGTGTATTTTGCGTATAAATAAGATTTTTTTTCATTTCCCGGGTTTGGTAACAAGACAAAGCGCGGCGTTGAGTTCCGCCACTCAGCACGCAATGCCTCAATTCGGCGGAAAGTGGGGAACGGAGTGTCTTAACACTAGGTTTCCCCTGCTTACCCTGCTATATGCGGGATACAGCGTGAAGCTATGTATGTATGTATGTATAAGATTTTTTTTATTTTCTAGGAATAATTTATTTAAGAATTAATTTAAAAAAAAATCATTTTAACAAAATCTAAAAATATTTAACAGTGTAGTTAGTTTTTTGGTTATTCTACCTCCTGAATTTTACTGAGAGTGAATTTACGATGGCGTTAGTGGACTTAAACTGTCGAGAATGTTTTATTTTATGCTGTTTTAAAGTTGTCACCATTTTTACAACGATGGATAAAAACAAAGGTATTACTTTTAAATCACATAAAAACGTTCATAAATTGTCTTTTGATATTTACTTATGTTATAAATATATTGAAGTCAATTAGTAATTAGTGATTTAAAATAGCATACAAAATTATAAAGAAGAAAAAAGCCGATTGAACCAATTCTTCAAATTTAAGAAGCAAATACAAATAAAGAAGCTATGTTTGTGTATGTATGTGTTTTTATTGTTTATTGATATCGAAATGAGTGTTGAAGGAAGACTGTAGTGTGTCTGTGATCTTTTCTATATTGTCTCTGGTTTACAACTGTCAAATAAAGCAAACGTGTTCATTACAAAAACTACTCGTTTTATTAGTAATTATATAGAACTATAGAAGCTAGTTATGAAATGCGAAATATATATTTGAAATGTGCTATTTAAGTCCTTCAAGATAAATGATATAACTTAATGATATAAACTATTAACATAAAAAAAATATTTTGTAAAAATTATTATATATATATATATTTTGTAAAAAGTAAAAATAAACAAGTCAATTGACTATAACTCTATTAACGAGCTCACTTTAATTAGATTAAAAAAAAGGAAAATCGACTTCCAAAAAAATGCACTAAAAAGTATACTCGTATTTATTACGAAAAACTCTAAAACGATTCCTCAGATGTTAGTTAAATTTAAATGGGATGACTTCGAAAGCACTAAAAAAGAACCATGACATTTGGCTCACGCAGACAGTTAGTAAAACATATAAAAGAAACACAGTGGAATTGATAAACTCCTCCTTTTTTGAATTCGCTAAAAAAAATTAAAAGATGAAAACTGTCTTTTTTCAGCTACAAAGATAGTTAGATATCTTAAATCCTTACTTAATATTATAAATGCGAAAGTAACTCTGTCTGTCTGTCTGTTACGCTTTCACGCCTAAACCACTGAACCGATTTTGATATAATTCGGTATGAAGATAGAACTGAACTTGGGAAATGACATAGAATACTTTTTATCGCAAAACAGGTAGAAGAGGTTGAAATAGGAGATGAAAATTTCTATGGAAGTTTCTTATTGTCAAACATAAAATCATGTAAGATTGTTCAAATGTTTACAACTTTCACACCTAAACCACTTAATCAATTTTGACAAATAGTCTAGACCTTGGGAAAGGCTATAGGCTACTCCTTACCATGTGGCGCAATAAAACCGAATTCCACGCGAGCAAAGCCGCGGGTGGAAAGCTAGTATCAATATAAATAAGAATATAATTATGTTTGTAATTTTGGTGCTTTAAATGATTGTATTTAAGTGTTTCGTGATCAAGTATACAAGTAATAAAGGATCAAAGACTAATATCTTCGAATTTAATTTCTTTGAAAATTATAACATTATAATAAATTAATAACGATCTTTGTGTTTAGCAGATTTCATTCAACGATTTATAAATAGTATAATGTATTCTAATACGGGTAAATTTACATAGAATCGAGCAAACATATATTTATTTTTATCCTATAGAAGATGTAAAAGCTGTCAATTGATTATCCTTTTTTATGTGTGTGTGTCACCGGATAATCCTTTTACTGGGTTAAATACTCCTGATCACCTTCTTATGATAGATAGTGGTTCTGTTATAGTCCCATTTAAATTTAGTTAAGATCTGATCATTGTCACATCCCAACAAACTTTCATTCTAAACAGTATTGACTTTTTTTCTAAAGTACATTTTATTCTGTAATTCAGATTTTCGGCTTCAGAAAAATATATCTGGTCATGTTGTGGCGGTAGTGGTATACAGCTATATATATATATATAGCATATATATATATATATATATATATATATATATATATATAAAACAATATTACTGTAAAAGAACGGAAGGCGTTCCCTACGTCTCACCCGAATCCGGATAAATTTCTTAGTGAGGTGGTTTGGCTTTGAAATTCCAATGTGCTGAGATTTGTACTAGACCAAAAAAAAAATTAACAATAATTTGATTTGATTTAATATAAATTGCACTAACAATCAGATGCCTTAATTAGGTACAGAAACTCAAATATTAATAATAACAAGATGAAGCACCGTACTTAGCCTCCTCCTTTAGCAGCAAAATTCCGTCGATTGAGAGATGAAATTTGGGCAACACTTATACTTTATATATGAAGGTGTGCAGATTGGTAATCTTTTTTAAAATAATGCATAAAAACATATATTAAATTAATAACATAAATATTACACACACTATCATGGTGTGACATCTATGTTTATATAAAAAAGTGACATATACGTAGCTAGCTAACGCGTTGTTAACGCGTCAACGAAACGGAAGTGTGTAAAACAGTAAATTTACCACAAAATCCTGAGGCAAAGAATAAACTCATTATTTTTATAATCGAAAACCACTAAGCTTAACATAGCTCATACCTTTGTGCTAACAACAAAAAAAAAAAAACGTATCAGGCAAATAATAGAGATCTAATACTAAAAGTTTTTAATGAAATATTCAATGAAATATATTCCTACATGAATAAAAATGGCACACCTTCTTGTGTACTTAATGTTTGTTAGTTCCACTCGATTAGTCTCGCGCGGATGTCACCGCAACAATCGCCGATATATGAGTAAACGCCGCAAAAGAACATGGAACAATAATCTTTTTTTTATTTGGGCTTTGATTCAGATAACTTGTATGAGTACTCGTATTTTTTAACCGATTTTGAAAAGCCAGAATAAATTGGTCTGATAATGGTTTGTATTTTTAGTGGATGAACCAATTTTGATAATACTTTCTTTATATGATATAGCATTTAAATTAGTTAAAGTATCCCAATGAGTTTATGCTCTTTGAGTTATTCTAATAATTGTAAATTTTAGTGCATTTTCTTTCGAGGTCGAATCCCTTTTTGGGGTCGAAGTCTTTATTATTATTATTATTTTTTTTTTTTTTTATGGATACCGGATGGCAACGCAGTAGTATCTGTCAGATGGTAAGTGGTTACCTTTCTTTCGCTCCACATGAACATTCAGAACAGGTTACAGAGATGTGCATAGATGCGTTGCCAACCCAGAGATTTATTAGCGGAGGATAATGTAGTAGTCCGGCTATCGGAACCACCACATTTTGGGGGAAAGGATAGGTGTAGGGTGTGGAAAAATTTCTTGTAAATATAACATGACTATGACAAGAAACTAACTGTTTGGTTATAGTGTGATTGGCACGCGATGGGGCACACCCGTCGCATTCAAATCATACTTATATCCAGTTAATTATTTATGTCTAAGATACTTTGTCTAGTTAGACGAGAAGTTAATATTTTCTCATACACACACACATCAGATAGCTTCACGCTGTATCCCGCATATAGCAGGGTAGACAGAGGGAACCTAGTGCTAAGACACTCCGTTCCCCACTTTCCGCCGAATTGAGGCATTGCGTGCTGAGTAGTGGAACTCAACGCCGCGCTTTGCCTAGTTACCAAATCCAAGAAATGAAAAATTCCATTTCTTGGAGTGGGAATCAAACCCACAACCTGTTGTGTTTACAGTCACACGCTTGTGCCTCTGCGCCACGACAAACATAATAATAATTATTATTATATTATTAATGTTTTCTACCAAGCAAATGTTAACTTCTCGTGTAACGACAATAAGACTGGATGAATTTTAAATGTGAGGTATTACTGGTCCCTACTTTACAATACGATAGAGTTGTGAGCATAACTAAATATTTAGACATTCTAAACTATTAAAAAAAAGTTTATTTCATAATAAATTACTTGTAAAATCATTCAAGGTATACTTTGAATTAATTTTTTTTCTTGGATTCTATCAAAGTTGTAACGGGCGAAAACTGGAGAGTGAAATGGAAGGAACGAACCTAAAACGACGTTTTCTGTTTCTTGCTGTTATTGCGAAAAATGTGTGGAAATAAAAGCCATCATGGTGCAGTGCAGAGGCTCCGACTGTAAAATCTAATGGGTGTTAGCTCGATCCTAACTCTGGGAAATATTTGAATTATATTCATTTCTCTGCGGCGCTATGTTCCGTCACTCAACACGCAATGTATGAAATCGGGCAATCGGGTATCAACTCTGACTACCCAGCTATAAGAAAAAAGCTATGTGAATGATAAAAACAAGAAAAATTCTAAAGCTAATTTTTGTTCTACCTAAATATTGTATGTAATTTTTATGACACTCTATGGGGATAAATATGAGCTTAATTTAAGCTTAAATTATATTATTCACACTTTGCATATCCCAATGGGCACTTATAAAGGAATTTCACCATAGCATGCATGTGAGATGTTTCAACGATGTTTAAATATTACATATCTGTTATGATATTCATAAGGAATCTGTTCGCAGCATCCCGCGAGGATTGTGGCTGAGTTATGAAGGGTATACGAATAAGAAAAGTAGAATATAGGTAGGAACTAAATTAATATTTATTATTATATAAATTTCAATTTTATATTCGTTTCCTTTGCAATTTTTAGTAACATTTTATTAGCAATGAGTTTTTATTTTATTGTTGTAATAAAATTGAAAAAAATATTTAACGTTTAAAAAATTTTAATCTATATATTTAAATATAAATACCATACATGAGGCAAAAACTTTGGATCCCTTTTTAAGAAAATTACGTGGACGGAGGAGCATGAAACTTGGCACACTTATAGTTCATATAGAGAACGAGTGCAGAATGCTAATATATTTTTAAATAATACATAAAAAGTATATTAAATTAATAAAATAAATCTTTCACACACTACCATGGTTTAACATTCATGTTTATATAAAGTGACATATACATTACTAAAGACAACGCTTTGTTAACGCGTCAACGGGGACACTAGTATGCATTAATATTTGATAAATTTTTGTCATCTAGCATACTATTTCTCAGTAAACGGCCTGAGGAATATAAAGTCAGTGGAGCTTTCTAGAAGAATTTCAATATTACCTTCTCTTTAGCTATTTCCTTGTCCACTCTATACTTTCTTATATTTTTCATGTACTTTTTCATAAGCCACTCGATTAAAACCAAAGTGTTTGAGCAATAGAGGCCATCGTGGCACAGTGGGACAGCGTCCAACAGTAAACGCGATTAATTGTACGTACGATCACAACTCGGTGGATGCATTATATTTAAATTATTTTCATTTTCTGCTCTAGAAGGACAAGGCACAGCGTTAAGTTCCGCCACTGAACTTGGAGTGGACAACGAAATGTTTCGACACTAAGTTCGCTCTGTAAGAAGTTTAACCAATAATTGATAACTTTCACGTTTCTTACAAAATTTCCCAGCGAATTCGAACCCACTACTTACCTACCATGATGTTTAATATTGTCACTAATATTTATCTCGACAAAATTTTATTAAGGCTTCCAATTAACACAGATTACTCTGATTATAATAAAAGGGAAAATTAGATTTGACTCGGAACGCCTTATTATCTCCGCTAACTTTGCGGTTAAGTTATGCATAATAAAAATCTTCGTGCTTTGGACATCGACTTCGATAGATATTATAACTACTTTATCGCTAGATGAATTATTTACACTTCATATTCTTAGAAACAGTAATAATTAGCTTAATAACAGCAGTTGTTTTTTTTTCTAGCAAATGTATTATATTATACTTATATTTAAAATAACATGTCGTTCTCATGTTAGATTGTATGGACTTTATGATTTTTTTTTGACAATCTTCTCTTATTGCTTCCTACAATTCTCAAGGAACCTATACGCTAAATATCAGCTTTCTACAATCTACGAGTAGTTTCAGTTGTATTCATTGACTGTATATATATATATATATATATATATATATATATATATATCAAATTTGCGACCGTATGTATACTTTTTCATTCGAAAGGACAGCACGGTTGCTGAAAACTGTGACGTTGTAAAAATAAAATATGAAAACAGCATAGATACTCCATCGTAAATAAATATATGAATAACAGATATTTATATATAGCAGTGTGTTATGCTGACACGAAAAATTACAATAAATAACCTTTACATATAAAAACCTTAAGACACTCCATTCTCTTTCAGCATTTCCGTTTCCCTCTTTCCGCCAAACTGAGACATTGCGTGTTGCCAATGCGCTTTGCCTTGTTACCAAACTCAAGAAATGAAAATACTAAATTTTACATTTCCTGGAGCGGGAATCGAACCCACAACCTGTCGCGTTTACAGTCGCACGGTTGTGCCTCTGCGCCACGACAGGCGTTATAATTATTTGATACATTTTCATAATAAAGTACTCGATTTAAATTGACAAATATAAATAAAAAAGTTCTCCCTTTTCTTCACGCACGTTCTGAAATTTGGCGAGTATGTAAAAGAAGGCAAAATTTGGCGTGTTTTCCTCATTCTATTTCTTACAAAAAATAAGTGTTGATAGTTGAAATTATTCTTACACTTCGGTTAATAAGCCTGTTTTGAAAATATATGTGTATTAAGTGGGCGATCTCAATGCCGCGCTTTTTCTTACAGTGGTGGGGTGATGAAAATAATTTAAATATCTATATTTAATAGGCAAAGCGCGGCGTTGAGTTCCGCCACTCAACACGCAATGCCTCAATCTGGCGGAAAGTGAGGAACGGAATTGTTGAAAAAGTGCGGAGTGTCTTACACCATGTTCTCAAGTTCTCTCTGCCTACCCTGCTATATGCGGGATACAGCGTGAAGTTAAAAAAAAACAGAAAGAAATCTATATATAAATACGTGAAGCAAAAACTTTAGACCCTTTTTACGAAAATTACGCGGACGGAGGAGCAAGAAACTTGACACACTTATAGTTTATATAGAGAAGGAAGGATGCTAATATTTTTTTTTGAATAATACGTAAAAAGTTTATTAAATTAATAAAATAAATGTTACACAAACATTCTACCATAGTTCGATATTCACATTTGTATAAAGTGACATATACATTGTTAAAGACATGCGTTGTCAACGGGGACACTAGTCCTAAATCCTTGAGTAAGAATCGAATTCCCTACCATAATTCTTACAGTCAGACCCTTTCCAACTGAACCATTATGGCTCCATATGGCAAAATTATTTTTTATATTAAAAGCACCTGAACAGTGATATTTTCCTATTAAATATATATAAGTATATATGAATGAGGGGCGGATACAAATATCCTTTGAGGAAAACTTCAAACTCCACAAATTAACCGATTTGTCACTGTCAATCGCTTGATAAGTGATTGAGTGAAAAGAGGACGAATTAGTGTTATTTTATCATTAATCCTCTTTATTAATATGATATAATATAATATGATAGAATGTATGAAGTAGAATATTCAGAAGCAATAGGAATTGGCCCTAATTTATTTAAATAGAGATTAAAATCCTTAAAAAAATGTGCATATTTGAAATAAATATGTAATAATTTTACATGTATGTAATTATGATTATAAAAGTACTATCATTTATGTGGTCAAATTGAATATTAATTTATTGCGCTATCGTACACAAACATGTCAATTTCATCTTACGAATTTTCGATCAGGTCAAGTGTTCTGACGTCAATTGAATGATTTTTTACCCATCACAAAAAGGGAAGAACGCCCCTAAAGAAGTTTACAATTCAAAAATATACTTATTTTATTTATACAGCTTCACGCTTTATCCCGCATAGCAGGGTTAGTCAGAGTAAAAACTTATATCAAAACATTTTACTCGCTTCAATTTAATTTGTGCAACCTTTATGACATTTCGTTATAAATAAATCATAGGGTTCATCTTTATGAACTTAAAAAAGGTGAAATATTTCACTTGGACCTTTAATAAAATCAAATATCACGTAGTTTTAATGTATGCATACAGATGTATGTGCTTAAATCATGTATGGTTTGCGGTGTTCCACCACGTTACTGAATACTGACATTAGTGACATTTAAATTGCTCCTAGGGTGCGCTGTGGTAATTGGTAGGCGTGGCGTTAAGTTCCGCCATTCGCAAGCAATGCTTTGAAATCGGGCGGAAGATGAACGGAGTGTCATGACACCAGGTTATATCTAACTAACCCGCTATGTGAGATAGGGCGTGAGACTGCTTTCAAATTGTTCCTATACGTGTCTTACAACAAATTGAAGGAAGAAGTATTTGAGAAGACTTTTATAAGCTCTCTAGCCAAATAAAGTACCCACTTTTATCAAGCTACGTCGAATTTTTACTGCAATTGATATAACATACAGCAATTTTCTCCTATCATGGCATATCATGACAGCCAAAGAAAATCTAATATCAAATCAAGATACTTCGATTCCCGGTTTCCGCCAGAATTCGAAATACTGCGACCTAAGTGGCGAAAATGCTAAAAATTGCGCTTTGTCTTACCAGAGCGGAAAAATGAAAATGGTTTAAACAATATCATTCCCTGAGTGGGAATCGAACCCACAGCCAATCGCATTTATAATCAGACGCTGGTCCACTATGCTACGATGACCTAACTTAAGACACGTTTAAATTTCTATATGAGTACCTTATACATCGCCATATCTTCTTAAGGGTTTGAAAATGCACTATATTCATTCTACTTTGTAAAGTGCAAGTTAAGTTAAAAGATTCCTAGCTTTAATGGAAGTGAGGAAAGAAATGACGTGCGCCAATACTATTTACTCCTACCGCCTTGCAAATATGAATAGGGAATTATTTCAATACTGGTCAGTTGATTCACCTTATACAATTATATCAATATTATTTAAATCATGCTTACTAATAAAAATATGGCGATTGTCTTTTAAATTGACATGAAGGAAAACTTTGTACGCCTTGTTATGAACATTGTGCGGGCGGAGGATATGATATTTGGCACAGTTAAAGTTTTATATTCCTTCGCCCAAAGGAATGGAGACGCTCAATATTTTTGTAATAATTTAATAAAAACTAGAATTATAACTGGGTTTGGTAGCAAGGCAAAGCGCGGCATTGAGTTCCGTCACTCAGCACGCAACGCCTCAATTCAGCGAAAAGTGGGGAACGTAGTGTCTTAACACTAGGTTCTCAGGTTCCCTCTGCCTACCCTGCTATATGCGGGATACAGATGAACCTAAAAAAATTGGATTGATATAAAAAGCTTCATAGTTTAACGTTTTATCCAATATAGCAGAGTAGTCAGAGAGAAAAAAAAACGAAGTGTCAAGACACTCTGTCCGCCGCTTTCCGTCCAAATTTAAGACATTGCCTGTTAAATGACGGAACTCAACGCCGCGCTTTAGCATATATTTTTGTATAAAAAAATACACGTTGCTAAGGCAACGCATTGTTTATACCTCGCTATATACAAATGCTTGATAACAGTGTTAACAGCGAATGCTTATATTACTACTCATTATCTCAAAAGGAAATCAAACCTCAATGAATTCAATACTAATTTTAGCTTGTGTCTCAAATGTGACCGCGTTAAATGATTGACTTAACAATTGAGTGAGCTTAGATAAAGTGTTGTATCGTATTTACAAGTTTGATTGTAGCCTGTATTAACAATAAGACAATGGATATATTTGTATTATAATCATTTATTGTTACACAGTGAAAGGATAAGGGTTAGTCAAAATATCATGTTGTTGATATTAAAGGATTGGGAATGTAATATTATTGTTTTGATATATGTGTGTATAAGATAACTTATATTTTACGTATTTAGGTAGTTAAGTAGTATTAACGTGGAAATAAGAATTTATTCAATTTATTCATTATAAGAGTATTAAAAACGCGATTTAAATATCAGTAAAATTGTTTAATTTAATCCACTGATATAAGGGCAGAAGGTTGTACGCATGGATAACAAATATTTTTAATCTTTCATGTAAAAATTACTAAATAAGACTTTACAGTAATATAGCGTACATTAGATTAATAAAGAGACTACAATTTATATAGTTTTTTTGTAATTAGGCAATTTTAAAAAAAGGAGCAGGGTTCTCAATTCGAATATTTTTAATATTTTTCACCGCATAACTTTTTCTGGTTGTACCAATTTTCATTATTTTATATGATAGTAAAGATCTAATAAATAGTTTCTGAGTTATTCGTAATAATTTTACTTTTTAGTACATTTTATTTGAAGTCGATATTTTTTTAACTTCACGCTATACCCAACATTTAGCAGGGTAGGCAGAGGGAACCTGAGAACCTAGTGTTAAGAGACTCCGTTCTCTTTAGATTTCATTTCCCACTTTTCGCTGAGTTCAGGATTTTCTTGGTATTAACCTTAATTAATTATTTATACATTTACGTCAACAACCTATAAATAATCATATTTTTTTTCATTTTCCTTTATCTTTCATCATAAAATAGAAAATATAATCCGCTAGTCATACGACAATAAATTTCGTGTTGTCTCCAGTAACATAACGCAATTAAAGACACTCCTGCTCGAGTTAATATAGTAGAGTGCCGCCATTGTAAGCCACATCTTTTATCTCGCTGAGTATGCTTTCAAATAATTACGCCTTATTTTTAGGTTAATTTAGTAAAAAAAAAAATGCCAGTATTTTTTTAGGTAACGCATTAGGTTGAAGTGATAAATATAATTATTTAAGTAACTATATTGTGTAAAATGAATTACTAGTAAGGGCGTGTGATCAAATTCGGCTTAGCTATAAGGGAAATTGGATTTTGATAATAAATAAATATTTTCATATTTATTTTCTGATAAGACAAAGCGCAAAGTTGAATTCTGTTGTTTAGCACCCAATATCTAGAATGAGTCACACCAGCACATCTAAATCTTATTAAAAAAGTAAATGCATTAAATGCACCTGTTCTTGCAAATAACAATAGTTTTTGTTTCATCCAAATCGGGCTAGGATTTCAGAAATTACAGCGTCTTAATGTTTGAACATTTTTAAAATTTGCGTTTCATCGGTATCGGCTGGTGACGTCACGTGGCGATAAGTATGTATTTCTGATCGCAGATGGTGCAGTATGCGGTTTGGCGGTGTGCGTGTTGTTACGTTGTACATGTATGTAAGTGTGGAAGCGGCGTATTGCTACTTGACGTCACACAGTAGCGCGACCGAGGCTGCACTTTTAATATCTCAGTCATTTTTGAAGATAGAAAAAAAATAAAAACAGATTCTATTTTCTTCAGTTACCTACTACTTAGATATACTGTTAGCTAAAAACAGAGTATCTTGGCACTAGGTTTTTTCTGCATACTCTATTGTACGGCAAAAAGCATGGAACTGAACTTACTTACTTAGCTTCACATATTATTCGTAGCGGGGTTGCCAGAAAGAATTAAAATTTTGACAAAAAAAAAACTGATTTCAAATAAAATGCACGAAAAAGTGAAATTATTACACATATCTCAAAAACTAATCACCAGATCTAAACTATATTTGACTACACCGGAAGTACCAGCTATCATATATAAGAGAATCATCAAAATTAGTTTACCCAGTAAAAATTATGCAGTGACACAAAAAAAACAGGCGAATTGAGAAGCTTCCCCTTTATTTAAATTAATTTAGAATAAATTTTGTATATCATTCTTGTGTTTAAAACTAAGCGTAAAGCGTACACAAGGTGGATTTACGGTCGAGTGAAGTTTATTGAGCTTACAATGCCCTTCAGCTATTTACATCGTGTACTTTATGGCATCAAATGTGACTGAGATTTGAGTGGCACTCAGCAGGCTATATAGCACATGAATGGTCAATAATATTTTATGTTTATGACAATATTTATACAGGCAATCTGTTATTTTAACCAACTACAAAAAAGAATGATTCGATTGTATTTTTTTATGAGTGTTTCTGTATAATATTTTAACTGGGTGAACCATTTTTTTTATACTAGTGTCCCCGTTGACGCGTTAACAACGCGTTGTCTTTAGCAATGTGTATGTTACATTGCGTTTCAAATTTTCCAATTTACAGTCTCCAGCGCCTAACATGAGAAATTGTATTTTTAACTTTTCACATTTCCATATTCTTTTATGTACATTATTGAAATTACTTGTTAATATTCTATAAATATTTAATTTACTAAATTCTTTATAACTCTATGCCATAATCAGTTTTTTACTTAGCGTATAAAGAGCGGATGAAAAATTCCAAAGTCTAAATTCTAGGTCGGATTAAATGTTGCAATAATTTTTTTTATTTGAAAATCTCTTCACTTCGAAGAATTAATATTAAAATTATAAGCATTAAAACGATTTTTTTTTACTTTGACTTATGTCATCTATAATATATAGATGACATAAGACATATTCATCTATACATATAAATATAATTGGTGTGTCTGTTTATAATATAAAAATAACCGCTTCTTACTACATGCATATACATAAATATATCTACGGTACATATACCAAAATATTATTTTTTTACAATTTTTGCCTGTGTCTGTTTGTTTCTTCTGGCAGTAAACTCTGAAATAGCTGGGCCGATTTTGGCGGGGCTTTTACTGGGAGATAGCTGATGTAATAAGGAGTAACTTAAGCTACTAGCTGTTTCTTTAGAATAATTCTTTTAATATCATAACTTTAGCACAATGTAACTTTTTGTTAAATTCGATACGGATAAAGTCGCAGGCACAGCCAGCGTTTTTATAAGAATATGACATATTATATGGTTCATCAAACATCATGTCGTATTAATATTATGTAACAACACATCGTCACCCCTAGTTGCATTAACAATTTAAATGCCAATAACATGATAACAGATGGTGCGACGTATTCATAGTAATATGAATGGATCGGTTAAAGAAATTTAGTTTCACTTAAGAATAACTTAACTAATTTTTAACCTGTACATTTTACGTAATTGATTCATAATCTTACTCATGGACAGACAGACAAACAGACAGACTATCAGCCAGCAGATGGACAGACAGACAAGACAGGTAAATTATTAAGTATCTTTCGATGGATAGTCACTGATCGATCTTTTACGAACAAAATTTACTCTTCTATAGAATATAAAATATTCTTTATTGCATATAGAAAATACAAAAAACAAATATATATTAACTTTGTCCATTTAGATAATAAAAATAGACTTTAATATAGGTACGACGAGATACAATATTATTCGTGTATATCCCTGACACCTTTAGCTTCCAATACATTTACCTCTCACACTTATATAGCACACTACCACTGAACACTGATTATAATAATTATTTTCATCTACCCTCATATTAAAATGTTGCCAACAATAAGTTAGATGTTCGAAAAATGATCTTATTGCTACAAGCAATCTCTATCATTTTATTATTTATATAGATTACTAGCTTAAACAATAATAAGCTGAAAATAAGACCAAAATTTCAAATAAGTCTATTTTCGAAACTCTTTAATAAGTCATAGCTCTAATATCCCGCGGCACAAAGTCCTCCTCATCTATTAATGAGATCGTTCCACAGCTTATCTCGTCATGTTCTTTATCATAGTAATTTATGCTCTTGAAGATATACGGGCAACTGTAATATAAGTTACTATTCTCTGAAAACAAATTTTAACTTTCCTCGCTCGGTTTTGTAATGGGGCTCTTCATTATGGTGGGGAAATGCTTGTATTTGATAGATAACATTTGAAAATGGCTAAAAATTATTGAACTAATTTAATGGCTGGACGCTTTTATTAAAATGACCGCTGTATCTTGTGACTTCGTTTGCGTTTACTGTATATTTAAAATCCTGTATTTTTCTGTTTTTTACAGAAATTGCTAGAAATTCTTTCTCAGAAGAGCACCCTCTGTACTACCCAAGGAGCCGGCATACCGAATTTCATCTTTCTGTGGCCAGTAGTTTCGCGTGCACATTGTTTGTTAGTCACTCAGCAACGAAAGAATTTTATGCATATAGATTAAAAGACTGAAAAGACAAATATGAGCAATACATTATTGACAATGTGGATGTCGGAACTTCGTCTAGATTTTTGTTACGAATAGATGAACTTTTTTATATATTTCATTATATTATTTTTGAAAATCTAAAATGTGTATAAAAAAAATTCATATGTGTAATAACATGACTTTTATCTGTTACAATTTTTTTAAAATTTTTAGAAGATCGAGATTTTGCTTATAGCTATTTGAGGTGGTAGAATATTATAAGTACCCTACTATGGAACTAATATGGAATTAGATTTTTTTTAATAACAGTATTATTAAAAAAAATCTAATTAAAAATATTATTTATTCAACTAGGCTATTACAAGCACTTTCGAATCGTCAATTTAGAAAAAGATGTCAGTAGTGTCATTCCTAATGGAAACCACCACCGGCTTGGAAGGTAGTTCTGCTGAGAAGAGCCGGCAAGAAACTCAACAGTTGCTCTATTCAAATATTTTTTTTCAATAAATTTACAACTATGATGAAAAGAGGAGAACTAAATCATTAACAACTTAATAATAACTTTGTGTGAAATTTCTTTTGAAATCCCAACGAATAAAATCAACCTACACCTTATCCGATTTTAATCGTCAATAACATTAAAAAAAAATTAAACATTTTAAAATTAAATACTCACTCAAGCAGTTCTTTATAAATATCGAAGTCCGTGAACACAAGCTCGACTATTTGATGTGGCTCCGCATAGAATGTGTACAACAGGCAAATGTCCTGCGGATACGGACGAGGGTAATCGGGACTGCTGAAGGTGCCTCGCTCTTTGCCGTGTGTTGAAGTGAAGCGTATACAGGAACAACCTGTGAAATATTTAGCTGATGCAAATTGTCATATTTTATTGTTTTTTTTCAGTTTTACGACTTATCCCACAAGAAGGTAGGAGAATGTCCTAAAAAAGATAGTAATATTTTTAAAAATAGAATTTATAACAACGTTTCGACTTACTTTGCAAGATGTAACAAAAAAATGAAAATAAAAAAAGTATAAATATTTTTTTTGTGGAGGCCATCATGGCACAGTGGGACAGCGTACGACTGCAAACATGAATGACTGTGAGTTTAATTACCAATTGGAGTTTGTGTACATTGAAAAATAAAGAGCGGGATTCAATTCCGGTGTTCAATAATCCATTAACCCATAATATTTCCGATTTTGGCGGAAAGTGGAGAACGGAGTGTCTTAATACTAGATTCTATCCTATTATGTGGAATAAAGCATGAAACAAAAACAAACTTTTCGTATACAATAAAAATCCAATATCATCATGTAAATAAATATCAATATATAGTAAAGAAGTTTTTATAGCAATGTAATTAACATTTTTGAAATTTTCCTTCAAAGCTAGTTTATATTGACGAAGCATTACAGATTCACAACCCGAGGGAATGCGGTTTGAAACACCGCTGCATCTAGATTTTCTGATACGAATTTTGTTCTAGTTAATAAATTAGGTCATAATTTTTCATTCAATTTTCAACTACGGAATGCTTCATTTGCTACTAATATAGTTAATGAGTAGTATGTAAATGTAATATGTGTTTATAAAATGTAATATTAAAAATAGGCCATTGTGGCGATTTGGGACAGCGTCTGTTTGATTCGTGGGTTCGATTCTCATTTGGGGTTATGTTTTATATTTAAATTATTTTTATTTCTCCGCTCTGACAAAAAAAAAGCGTCTCGTAACGTTTTACCATTCAAAAGCAATGTTTTGTACTCGGGCGAAACACCGAAGAACTGAGTGCCTCGACAGTATGTTTTTTATGCCAATCCTTCTATACGGAAAAAATCTAAGGCTGAAAAAAAATTGGTTGTATAATGTAAAACTTTCTATTCTTGTAAAAGGCATTGTTAATACTCAAAGAAATGTATTATTTCAGCACTGCTTTGCTTAGTTTTTGTATCAATGTATTTAGTTTGTCATATATATCAAATATGACAATAAAACTAACATATATTGATTAATTCTTCATAATTTATTATTTAGTAAATTACAATACAATAAAAATATAAAAAATACAATAACTGTTTCAAATTTTAAAACAAAATTGAACAGTCGCCTCATCAGCACGCATAACAATTGTAATTGAAATGCGACAGTCAAATACAACTGGTGCAAATACTCGTATAAAACATAATAGCGTTCATAATCATAAAATTACCACTTACAACAAATATAACGTCACAAAAAGATAGGGGACGGCGAGCATGGGCTTATTGTGATGAATATTTTATGTAAAAACCTTTGCCATCGCAGTTCCTCATGTAATGTTGCGCCAAATTATGAAAGTTTTCAACATTGAATTTTTGAGTTAAATTAAAATATAACTCGGTTACTTTATTTTTATATTAGAAATATGACGCCTGTTGTGGCGCAGAGGCACAAGCGTGCAACTGTAAACGCGACACGTTGTGGGTTCGATTCCCACTCCAGGAAATGTAAAATTTAGTATTTTCATTTCTTGAGTTTGGTAACAAGGCAAAACGCGGGGTTGAGTTCCGCCACTTAACACGCAATGCCTCAATTTGGCGGAAAGTGGGGAACGGAAATGTTGAAAGAGAACGGAGTGTCTTAACACTAGGTTCTCAGGTTCCCTCTGCCTACCCTGCTATATGCGGGATACAACATGAAGTTAAAAAAAAATATATGTTAGTAGAGGTATGTCGTGACGCAAAGGCAGGCAGGTTGATTTCCACACACAACGGGATACAACGTGAAGCTACAAAAAAAAACTAAGCATGTAATAATTATTAGAATGATTATTATAAGAATGTAATGTGAAACATTTGAATAAAACATTTACGCACTATTTTAAACTATAGGTTATAGCAAAGTTCAATATTCAAATGAAATTGTAAATTAAATATATATAGCTATATAGCTTATTATTTCATGTAATTAACTTAACTTCACTTCACACCCATTAGTTAAATATATACTTAAAACTAGAAATACCTAGAAATAAAATTTCAAAATTGAATAAAAGTAAAGAAATTTGTAGAAATTTGTAGTAACGAAGTTTTGATTACTAACTAGGAGTTTCAGATAATATTTTTAATGTTCTTCAGCTCAAACTTAAAATTGAAAATCAAAATTTCCTTTTTCTGGCAGAGCTTTTTAAATAAATACACACGCAATGTCTCGAGTCGGGCAGAAACCGACGAACGGAGTGTCTTGACACTAAGTTCAATTGTTAACCCCCTCCATTTTTGAATTCAGTTGAAAAAAAGTGGTCTCATAAAGAATCTTCTTCATTTTGGCATTTATCCCGGCTAGCCAGGGTCTGCCTTCCTACTCAATCTACTCCACTTTGCAAAATCCTCAACATCTCGGGTGGTTAGTCCATCGGCTCTCATGTCCTGCTTCATGAAATCGAGTTATCGCTATCTTGGGCGTCCAGGGGGCTTAACTCTGGGGGCACATCGAGGAATATTTTTCCAACATAGTGTTCAGGGCAGCGCGCAATGTGGCCGTACTATAGAATGTTTGTGCGTAATTATTAATACTAAATTCTTTATAAATGTTCTACCTTAAAAAAAACATAAGATTAGGACCTTTTTGATTAAATATTGTAAAAACTACTATAGTATTATGAACAGAATCTAAATCACCAGTTATTCATTAAAAAAAAACCTAACATGAAAAAATATATTGCTATGGACCAATCAAACAAGTTTTTATGGCCTACACTAGTCTACGTATACTGTGATTTGAATACATATTTTATATATATTTTAATTGAAATACAAATTGCTATATTAATATGTGAAAACGTGAAATGAATTTCATACAACATTTTTTTTCTGAAAATATTAATATAGTCGAGAAGAAATCCTCCAGTAACGATACTCTAACAAATACATCGACTATCTTCTGATTTTCAATTTCACTTTTTCCCATACAACAAAGTACGTACGAAAAACTTACTTACTTAACTTCACGCTTTGGTCCTAGCGGGGTAGTCTGAGAGAACGGAGAGCGAAACGCTACGGTTCCTGTATGCCTCTTTCGCCTCGTCCACAGTTATTAACCTCTGCATGTATGCCCACCGGGGGTTCCTCAAGTTTTTTAGGTGTTCTTCCTCCAGTATCATTGACACTGTGTTCTCGAAGGTCAACCAAGGTCTCCCCCTACCTCTCTTGCCGCTCACCTTTGCTTCATATATCTTTCTCACCATTCTTTCTTCCCTCATTCTCTCGACGTGCCCAAATCACCTGAGCACGTTCTTTTTCATTCTTACTATAACATTCTCATTTATACCTCTTTCTAAGTAATTACAAAATTTTGAAGACACGTTTTTTCTCACCAAAGGGGGAAAATGAAAATATTTTAAATATAATCACTTCCTCGAGTGAGAACTTAAAACTAATGTGGTTACAATCAAACACTGTTCCACTGCGCCACGATAGCCTATAATAATAAATATTCCCTCGGATTCAATTTTATAACTTTATCACGGTCTACTTCCAAACATATTGCACTTGGATGACGTTATATATTCGTAGTTTTTTTTAAATATAACCGGATAGACGAGTACTGTCTATAAATATTGTATTTTCTAGAAACTGATATATTTACTGTTCAAAATGATTTGCGTCCTTTTTTAGTTGTTATCTATAACATTCCAATTGATGGGTTTTAGACATGATACTCTTATTAATAAATCCTATTCAATAGTTTTAACTACTAAATACGAGTATATAAGTTTTTTTTTTTAACTTCACGCTGTATCCCGCATATAGTAGGGTAGGCAGAGGGAACCTGAGAACCTAGTGTTAAGACACTCCGTTCTCTTTCAACAAATCCGTTCCCCACTTTCCGCCAGATTGAGGCATATATGAGTTGACATCCAATATATAAGTAAATTTAATAATTAATACTTATTTACTGTAATTAAAAAACAAACGCGTTATTCCGCATAGTCCACTCAGGTTAGTCAGAGTGTCATAACAATCAAATCGCCCCTTTAAAATTCGAGACATTGCGTGTCATGTGGCGGAACTTAGCACCGCGCTTTGTCTCTATTAAATTATAGTATTAATACAATATAAGCAAATCCTCATTACTATAAAAATCATACAAAACAATTACTTTATACATTTATTTAAGTATACAAACATAAATACTCCTATCCTGACAAAATATTGAAAACGAAAGGCAAAATACAAGAAAATTTTATTTTTACAAAAAAAAAATATATTTTACACCTGGATTATCATTACATTACTCCCCATTCAATAAGAAGGTCTAAACGATTTGTAAGAACCAATCTCCGTTATAGCAATATCTTTGAAATATTTCAGCTTTTATCTCCATTTCCTTTCTTTGTTTCTAATAAATTAATAATGAAAAGCGGTGATGAGATTGAATAGCTAAAATTGATTATTATTAATGGCATATAATTTGTTATGCGTCATGAATAATCATAATAGAAGTAATAAGTTTTGGTTATTTCTAGAATAAGCGATGTAAATAACAATATTTTTCTTTAGTGACAAATTAAATTCGTTAATTTAAGTTTTTATATGTCATCTATTCTATATTTTTTTAGCTGCATGTATTTTTCTACATAGCAGGACTTTTTTTTTTTATATGAATTAAGTTACATCCACGGGCTCACACTTGCCCGTGCCTTTTGTTTCTTTTTTTTATTTATTATTTGTTACATTTGCAGCATACTTAAATAGAACTACTTAATTGACTTAATTGTATGTTAAAACTATGGTGAGATCCTCACCGACTGACTTTTTTCTTTTTTTTTTGTGTTAGTCAATTGTTATAAATATCCAGGACCAGGTTAACGACAGTTATCAAGCCGTACGTTTTTACTTTTTTCTCATATCGCTAAGTTTGCTGATTATTGCCCCCATGACGGCGTCATCACGTTTGGCGATGCCCCCATCGCTCGACATAGTACGACTATCGTAGGCAGAGAGAACCTTGTGTCAAGACACTCTGTTCGCCGATTTTTACCTGAATTCAAGTCAAAGCGTGTTAAGTGGCGGAACTCAACGCCATACTATGCCGTGCCAGAGCGGGGAAAAGTAAATAACTAAAATATAATCATTCAAAGAAATCGAACTCACTACTCGCGCTTAGAGACTTTGTCCCATTGCGCCATGATGGCCTCTTTGTTTTACATACACTTATTTTTGCTTTATAGCAAATGTATATATTATAAATATTTTATATGTAGTATGTATTCAAAAACTTATTTTCATAAAATGGAAAAGGAAATAGCGATAGGACAGTCGGTTTAATACGCTTAACAAATTGCGGGAGATGCGTAAAGATAAAAATAAATAGCACGCCTTCTGTAAATAAAGGCTTCATTATGAGTTTTATTTTTTTAACTTCACGCTGTATCCCGCTCATAGCAGGGTAGGGAACCTGAGAACCTAGTGTTAAGACACTCTGTTCTCTTATCATATTTGTTTTCACATTTTCCACCGAATTGGGACATTGCGTGCTGAGTGGCGGAACTCAACGCCGCGCTTTGCTTTGCTACTTCTAGTAACGACCTGGACGAAATGATACTACCAATTATTATAAATAATTAATATTTTAATTTCCTGGAGCTTAATATATATATATTTTTTAGTAAAATATTTAAATATTTTTAGGAGTATGATTACAAAATGTGTCATTGAATTTTATAGCGGAAACACCGGAAAGACCCAGTCATGGAAGTGATAATGGTATCTCTTTCTTTTTATGTTCATTAATTAAATGCTTTGCAAATGTATATAAAATTTAAAAGTATATTAGTTTAGCAGGGTTTCAAGACGCTCCATTTGTCACTTTAGGCACCAATCGATTGCGTGTTAAGTGATGGAACTCAACGCCGCGTTTTGTCTGACCAGAATGAAGAAAGTAAAAATAATTTAAATGCAATCGTTCGCCGAAGAGGGAATTGAACCCACAACCCATCGCATTTGCAGACAGACGTTATTCGACTATGCCACAATGGCTTTTACAAAGAATTTTTTGAGCTTCACGCTGTATCCCGCACATAGCATGGTAGGCAGAGAGAACCTGAGAACCTAGAGTTAAGACACTCCGTTCTCTTTCTTTTTCCGTTCCCCACTTTCCGCCGAATTGAGGAATTGCGTACTTATAAAGAAATAAAACAAAATAATCAATCGAAACAAAAGTACGAATAGTTTTAAATGAATGAAAGCTGTCGGACACCTCACAAATGGAGCAAGTAATGTGATCGTGTCAAGAACTCTTAAGCGAGCTAACAAAATGGTGGTATAATAAAGGAGACACTTGATACTCACTCGGATTTATTGCGTGGCCTTCATCTACCGTGTGTAGGGATAAGTGGACAAGCAGGAAAAGTGTAGTTGATGTCTGAAACAGAAATGGTTGATTAGTTTCCAATGTCTTATTATTATATTTTTTTTTTGGCTTTTTATATTATATAGATTGTTATCAATGATTGGTAAATAAGTCACATGTCATGTTATGTGCTGTCTTATAAAATACGGTCTTATAAAAACGCCTGTCGTGGCGCAGAGGCACAAGCGTGCGACTGTAAACGCGACAGGTTGTGGGTTCGATACCCACTCCAGGAAATGTAAAATTTTGTATTTTCATTTCTTGGGTTTGGTAACAAGGCAAAAAGCGCGGCGTTGAGTTGCGCCACTCAACACACAATGCCTCAATTCGGCGGAAAGTGGGTAATGGAATTATTGAAAGAGAATGGAGTATCTTAACACTAGGTTCTAGGTTCTCTGGTTCCCTCTGCCTACCCCGCTACATGCGGGATAGAGCGTGAAGTTTATAAAAAAAAAAGCTATACGGGGAACGGTTTGAGGGCACGGTAGCTTTATATATACATATACAAATTCACACTAGCAGGGAAGACAGAGAGTATTAAGTGTTAACACTCCGTTCTCCACTTTCTGTCCCAAATTGGCATATTGTGAGTCATTGTCTTGTCTATCGACTGTTTTTTTTTTTAATATGATTATCTGACTACCCTTCTATTCGTAAAAACAACAAAAAAAATGTATTACCATAAAATGTATTATGTATATTGACGATCTTTAAATGAACAGAAATTCAAAAATAAAGCTATGAGAGATTGATATTAGTTGTGCATATTATGAAAAGTTTAAAAAACTAAGTTAATATTAGGTAAAAGAATCAGGTTTATGCTATAAAAATATAAGTAGTAGCATTAGATCCGAATAAGTCTTAAAAATTTTCAAGCAAATATGACGACAAAAAATGGCTCAAAATAGCGTTGCGAGATTTTTAGCCAATGTAAAAACGGAAGTGGCTATCAATTCAACTGTATTTTTTGTGTGTTACCGCATAACTTTTTACTGGGTGAACCCATTTTGATGATTCTGTTTTCATATGATAGCTAGTTTTTCTGATGTGTCGGTATCACTTAAATTCAGTTTAAACGTCCGTTTTCTGTTTTTGCTAAAATATTAATCTTACTTATATTGATAAACACAAGTGAAGCAAAAAAAACGTATTAAAACCATATTTATAATTCGTAATCGATCAAAACCATTTTTTTTTTTTAACTTTACGCTGTATCCCGCATATAGCAGGGTGACCCGAGAACCTAGTGTTAAGACACTCCACTCTCTTAAAACAATTCCACTTTCCGCCGAATTGAGACATTGCGTGCTGAGTGGCGGAACTCATCGCCACGTGAAGCGTGGCGTTGAGTTGTTGTTTTTGTTACCAAACCCAGAAAATGAAAATACTAACATTTCCTGGAGTGGGACTCGAACCCACAACCTGTCGCGTTTACAGTTGCACGCTTGTGCCTCTGCGCCACGACAGGCGCTATATAAAACCACTAGTATAGTACTTAATATTCATAGCTATAATATTTAAATGATGATGTAAACAAACATTCAAAGTGAGAAACTGTTAAAGCAATCGAATTGAAGCTTCATAGTTTGTTGCGACTTGTTTATTGAAGTACCTACTCCAGAACTATTTATATGGCACTCAGAAAATACTTAGATAGCAATGAGTTAGAACAGTCTACAAAGTAAGTGAGTAAGTCATGTTTAAGTGTTTCGTATTACATAAGTTTGTAATGGTATTCATTTTTCAAGTTACATTTCATTCATTCATTCTAATTTTATTCTTTTTAAGTTAAAATTGTCATTTCAATTTAGCTATTTAGTAAGACGCCTGTCGTGGCGCGAAGCACAAACGTGCGATTGTAAACGCGACAGGTTGTAGGTTCGATCTCCACTCCAGGAAATGGATTTTTTTATTTTCTGGGTTCGGTAACAAGGCAAAGCGCGGCTTTGAGTTCCGCCACTCAGCATGCAATGCCTCAATTCGGCGAAAAGTGGGGAACGGAGTCTCAACACTAGGTTCCCTCTGCCTACCCTGTTGTATGCGGGATACAGCGTGAAGCTATCTATGTATGTATGTGTTTATTTAGTAATAACAGTACATTTTACGAAACATCACTTGGTGATTTTATCAAATTTGTTTTTATTAGACCATCGTAGCGCAGTGGAACGTCGTCTGATTGTAAACGCGACGTTGTCGGTTCGATACCCACTCACTGGATGATTATCATTTCCCTAACCAACCTACAATGTTCATTCTCCCTTTCAAAAGCCCGCCAACCTTTCTCGCCTTTTTCTATCTCCTCTCCACAACGTTCCCAAATGACAGATAATAAATAGTTAAATTATTAATCATAAAATATAAACAATAAATATTACTTACTAAATCTTACACAATTACTTTATGCAAGTATTTTATAATGTAACATAAATATTAATTATAGTATTAATTAAATAATCTAACAAATAGAAATTAGAATATCTTGTGAAATCACTGATAGGTACAAAATGATTAAATCATATAATTAAATATTGCGAAACCTTATAAAATAGTATAGAATAAAATTGTATTTCCATATATTTTTCGGTAGCAATAACACCGCTACGCAAAGGAGAAAGATAAATGACAATTATTATTTACCTTTTGATAAAATACTATCTTTTCGGCTGTTGGCTTTGTAACCATTCTATCTACTAAATCATCTGACTGATGTTTCAATATTTGTGTTATATTACTATAATATGTAATATGGTTATACTATTTTTTTCATTTAACAATTTTTTTTCGTATTTCTTATAAGCTAGAGAGAGACCTTAATCGTAAAACACTCCGTTCTCTTTTGACATTTCTGTTCCCCATTTTCCGCTGAATTGAGGCATCACATGCTGAATGGAGGAACTCATTGCCGCGCTTTGCCTTGTTACCAGAGCGAGAAAAATATTGAATATTATTTTTTTTATTTTCATTTCCTGGGATGGGAATCGAACCTACAACCTGTCTCGTTTATAGTCACACGGTTTGCCTCTGTGCCTGTTAATTTAAAAAAATATTAACCTTATATTTAAGTACAAAACGCATTTTATGATAATAGAGTCTAAATCTCACTTAATATTATTGTAAGAATAAACTCCTTGAAAAGCTACGTATTCAGCCCCAAGTAAATATTGTTCGCTAAGCTTTCAAAATGTCCACTGCAAGCGATGTCATAAAGTATTGAGCTATGCGGTATGCATGCGGCATTCATATCAAATTTTCCTACTACAATAATTCTTTAAATTATACCTGTACTACTTCAAAGATATTACTTATAGTATATTTAATGTAGAAATTCTAAGCTCTCTCATTCTTTTCTAGTTTATTTGAAAATATTTTGTATCGTGAGTGTTAGCAACATTTCAATATGAGGGTGGATGAAAATAATCTAAAGCGGGAGTGGGATCGCCACAGTACTTTCTTTTTTTTTATGAGTTAAATTACATCCACGGGCTCGCACTTGCAAACAAAAGGCACGGGCCTTTTGTTTCTTTTTTTTTTATAAATAGAACTACCTAATTGTATCTTAAGACTATGGTGAGATCATCGCCGACTGACTTCCTTTTTTTTTTCAATTGTTTTGTAAATATATGACCAGGCTAGCGACAGTTATTAAGGCGTCTCATATCACAAAGCCACAGTACTATAAAGTCACTTCTTTAGCTTTACGGTGACAGTTTATTATGACTGAATAATGATTGTGTTCAGTCCTAGCGTTCAGCGTTAGCAATTAGTGTTTTACTTATTAAATTAACTTATTCACGCTTGTTATGATATATGTACATACATACATACATAGCTTCACGCTGTATCCCGCAAATAGCAGGATAGGCAGAAGGAACCTTGTGTTAAGACACTCCGTTCCCCACTTTCCGCTGAATTGAGGTATCGCATGCTGAGTCACTCAACGCCGCGCTTTGCCTAGTTACCAAACCCAGGAAATGAAAAATTCTATTTCCTGTAGGAATCGAACCCACAACCTGTCGCGTTTACAGTCGCACGCTTGTGCTTCCGCGCCACGACTTTTTAGTAGTGAGAGGTAAATCTATTAAGAATTAAAAATGTTTAGTGACATACACGAATAGTATTGTATCGCATCGTATATTAAAGTCTCTTTTTATTATTTAAATGGACAACTTAACGTAAGTATAATATATAATTTGTTAAAATTATTTTTCTTAACTGACTTCGAAAAAGGAAGTTTTCAATTCGACTGTATTTTTTATGTATGTTAGAAACATAACACCGCATAACTTTTTACTGGGTGAGCCAATTTTGGTGATTCTTTTTTTATGTGATAGCTAGTACTTCTGATATGATCCCATTACTAGAACTAACATTTACTAAAAGTCGGTTTTCTTTTTTTTTTATCTTAATTCTTTAATTGTTAATATACAAAGTTAAAATTCAATTTACTATTAAATTAAAAGTTTCATTTAACTATTATTTATACAATTCTACAACAAAATCGTAATATTTTGTTAAGCCTAGACCTAAATTAAACTTGATTTTCAAAATCCAATCCTAACTAGAGCTCTTAAATTAACATTCATTCATTTCAGTATTACTTAAAACGTTTCTGAAACGCGTATAGAAATAGAAAATGAATTTCAACAAGTTTTTGAATATAGCTTTGATTGTTAAATAATTGACTATCAAAAATTTAATGAACATAATAAGCCCAATTTTTTACCCACTTCAAAAAAGACGGAGTCTCTCAATTCAACTGTATTGTTGTTATCACAACACTTACTAAGCGAACCAATTTAGACTTTTTTTTTTAAACTTCACGTTGTATCCCGCTTATAGCGGGGTAGCCAGTGGGAACCAGAGAACCTAGTGCTAAGACACTCCGTTCTCTTTCAACATTTCTGTTCACCAATTTTGATGATTCTTGTTTTATGATATCTTGCAATGTGATTCCATTTAAATTTACTTAAGATTTGATAGTATAGTAGTTTCTGAGTTATTTGTAACTACGTTACTTTTCTGTCCATTTATATTTCAAGTCGGTTTTTGTTAAAATTTAAATTATTATGAATGAACGACATAGACTTATAATCGTACCATTTTTTGTAGTTTTCTTGTTGTTAATTCATTAAATTACACATAACATGAATTCTGACTTAAATATGTATTTTTAAGACACATAAGATAAAGATCCATTCATAGTATCTCATTAACGTAGAACTCATGGTTTTTGTCCAAAGCTTCCAGAATAAGGAACTTTGAAAACGACGGTGTTGCAAATGAGAGAGTATACTAGCAAAAAACAAATTGAAATCTAAAAGGGATTCATTAAGACCTACATCACTTTGATGTTTGCCTTACGAGTTCCTAATTGCAAACGGAGTCAATAGAGATCTTTCTTGACCAGCCTCTAACAAAAAACCTTTGATAAGGCCGCTAAAGACAAATGAAGTGGCTGCTTAAGTATTGATTGGCAGATGTTCTTGCTATAAATGGTGGTAATGTTTGTACTCGGTGTTTTACCAATTATAATTTAATAGTATTAATGTTGTTTACTTTTGTTAGTATTCCTAATGTATAAAAACCTTTTTATCATGACAAGATCTATATGCTATTGACGCAGTTGTGATGAATTTGAAATACGTCGAATATAGTTATTAGAAATTAGGGAAATTATTAAACTTTACTTATTAAATTTATGGAAGTATTAATATTTTTATTACAATTATTAAAATGTATATTTTTACATATAATAAAATCTGTACTACTTTTTTTATTTTATGATTTTAGACGTTTCAATTGAGCATAATTTAAATCTTTGCTAATGTCACGTGGAATGGAAAAAACACGATGATCAGTTAAAAAGAGAAAATAATACCTAAAAAAAGTTCTTAGAAGTGCTAAATTTACAATATCAAACAAGCTACAACTGTCAAAGCTCCATACATACATAAATGAACTAAGTTAAGAACGCTATAAATTAAACTGCACAAAATAGAAGTAGAAAATTACAATAAAACAAAGTTACAAAACAGTTTCCTTCCACCTGATCAAAAGTTTGCAACAAAACAAACAGTCGAAACACATAAACTACGAATAAAATAGCAGAAAGTAAAACTCTAGTGAAACGACAAGAAATTTAAACGAACATGACTGTAGAAAGTAAAAAGGCACCGAATTGTAAGACGGTCTTTCTATTTGAAATACTTGTACTTACTCTTTGAACTAAACTAACTTTGCACCACTAAAGCCGTTCCAAGTGTAACAAAGGTAGTTGAGAACGAGTTGCTAACAAATGGGCGCTCTACGCAGTTAAATGATGGTGAAACTGACGGTAAATCCAGATCTCTTGTTATGCTAATGTTCGCGGAATACTTCACGATGTGGCTGAAAGAACGAATTGTGTTTACGCTACTTAATGAATTGTTGGTGAATTTATTTTGTTATTTTATAAAAAAATATTATACTAAATACATATAGAAAGTGGCCTGTCGTGACGCAGATGCATAGGCGTGTGATTGTAAACGTTATAGGTTATGGATTCGATTCCCACTCTAGGAGATGAAAATATCAAAAAAATATATTTAGTATTTTCATTTCCTCACTCTAATAACAAGGCAAAGCGCGGCGTTGAGTTCCGTCACTCACCAAGTAACATCTCAATTCTGTGGAAAATGGGGAACGAAAATATTAAAAGAGAATAGAGAGTCGCGAACACGTCGGTTCTCTAGTTCCCTCTGCCTATCCTGTGTGCAGGATACACATTACACTATATTTGTAAATTTGGCAAATGTGTAATTCCGATATATAAGCTATATTACTGCTACGTTTCCTCTAGATCAGTATAACAGTTTTTGCGTAAAAGAGTAATAAACATTTGTTCATCATCACAACTTCCGCATTTGGAGGGATACAAATGATTACTATATACTAATGAAATAAGTATTTCTTACGCGTTTTTTTTCTAATTTTTTGCATTGAGTTCCTTTACTCGACTCTCTCAAGTTAAATTGAAAAACGAAGTGTCCGGACACTAGGTTCTATCTACTTACCCCATTATTAAACTATAAAAAGCCTAAAATGGTTTTTCACCATTCGTTACAGAATAAATAACCAAAGAGACGGATACAAAAACTCTCAGTATCGATAATTTTATATTGATTGTAGCAATATTATGTACTAGGTATATATTTATTACCAACAATTTAATTTTAATTTGAATTTAATTAACCATAGTATCAATTTAGATTTTAAATGTAATTCCATATATATTATTATCATATAAAATGATAATCATTTACCTGTAGGCTGTGTTAAGTAATTAAGCAAATTCTCTGTCAATCCGTTCAAATATTTAATGGTGAACCGAATGCATAGATAATACACATAGGATAAAATGATTGACGTCCATTAGCATATTAATAATGAGTGTATCTTATTGGTACACAGAGACTGAGATTATCTTATTAATTTCAATTAATTTTATTAAATTTTTAAATTTAGCAATGAACTAAAAATTAATACGTATAACTCAAAAACTATCCTCAGATTTTAACTAAATTTAAATGAGATATCAGAAGCACTAATAATCATTAAAATTGTTTTCCCACAAAAAAGTTAAGCGGTATATAGCCAAATTTTCTATTCTTTCTCCTTTTTTTTTCGATTGAAGAATAAACAAATTTAGTCTATTGAAGTTTGTTAAACAAATATACTGAAACAGGTTTTTTAGCTTTACGCTGTATCCTGCAAATCTAGCAAAGTGAACCTGAGAACCTAGTGTTAATACACTCTGTTGTTTTTCAACCTTTCTCCATTTTGACCAGACCCAGGAAATGAAAATACTAAATATTATTTAAAATGTTCATTTCCTGGAGTAGGAATCGAACCCACAGCCTGTCGCGCTTACAGACACATGTTTGTGCCTGTTAGTCTATGAAAGTTTGTATAACATATATACTAAAATAATTTAATTCAATATTATTCTATTACAACTGCACGGTGTAGATAAAACGTATCTCTAATGAATGTACATAAAATGACCTCAAATAGCTTTAAAGCTTTATTCAAAATACCATTGGAGCTCTCGCTTACACTTGTGACAATATAATCTCATTTACCTGACATTATTCAGTGGAACTTTATACTGAACCCGTTTTGGAGATAAAACTAAATATTTTATTTACTAAAATATTCATACTATATATAGTTATTGTAGATATTAGATACTTTTTAACCGACTTCAAAAAAAGAGGTACTCAATTCAATTATACTTTTTTATGTGTGCTACCACATAACTTTTCACTGGGCCTACCAATTTTAATGATTCTTTTTTTTATATAGGATGTCCCAAAATTATGAATATTTATTAATGCATCTATCAGCTTTGTGTATTTAAGCAACTCCAACTTTTTTTACCATATGCCATTATATATATCTATATATAAATACGTGAAGCAAAAACTTTGGATCCCTTTATACGAAAATTACGCGGACGGAGGAGACTGAAACTTGGCACACTTATAGTTTATATAGAGAAGGAGTTTAGTTTTATAGTTTTATATAGAGAAGGAGTTTTGAAATTATTCAAATAAATGTTACACACAGTCCCATGGTTTGACATCCATGTTCATATAAAGTGACGTATACATTAATAAAGACAACGCGTTGTCAACGCGTCAACGGGGACACTAGTACAATAAATTTATATTAAAATTTATTTTATTTTTTTGTAAGGATTGAAACCACAACACCTGTGAGACCCCCAAAGAGCCACACGCTTATCCCGCATAGCTGTAGACAAAGAGTATTCAGTGTCAAGACACTCCGTTTTCCACTTTTCACCTGAATTCGGAAAGACGGACTCTGAAAACGGCATCCATAGCGGCGGAACTCAATATCGGGCTTTAAACCAAACCGGAGACTCCCCGACTGGGAATCGAATCCATAACCATCGCATTTACAGTTGTATCAGTGTGTTTTTATATGATAAATGACATTTTAATAGTCCAAAATTTAATTTTACTATCAATTACAGTACAATGATTTTTATCACTTTTTGAGTAGACACTTAAATGTTTATTATCAATAATTTATTAAAAGCCAACTGATAATGTTAATGTACGTACTATAATATTACCACAGGTGGTCGGATTACTCCAATATTATCTGTATATTTATGTTAAATTATAATATGATATAGTTCACGAGTTAAATGTATCGGCTTACTATTATTTAATTGATTATATTATGGTTTATATAGAATGTCTGAAATTTACTGAATCAATGATAATTGTTATATCAAATTTTGATTTCCGTAAATATTTGCTAAATATTTTAAAGGGGCCCCTTTAACTTACACTTGGTTCGTAAGTTCTAGGCATTCTCCAAACTTCTCTCTCTGCAACGCGATGGGCCCGGCACCCGCACAGTGAAACCATGGATTGCTAAGGAGTTTCTTCTCTTCTATATATTTATAATATGTATAGTTCTTCGACGAAAATAAATTTAAAAGTAAATTATTATTTGCTATTTTAATAAAAAAGAAAATAAACTTTACATAAAATACACTGAAAAATATAATTATTACGAATAACTCAAAAACTACTCAACCAACAAAAGACCAACACAAGCATAAGCTATCATATAAAAATCATCGAAATTGGTTTACCCAGCAAAATTATACTAACATACATAAAAAATACAATAAAATTGAAGACCTCCTGCTTTTTTGAAGACGGTCAAAATGACATTAAATTCATATTTTTAAGTATTACTTGATACTGTACCTAATAATATTGTAGAATTACATAATATCTTTATATATCGTAACGCCTGTCGTGACGCAGTGGCACAAGCGTGCGACTGTAAACACGACAGGTTATGGGTTCGATTTCCACTCCAGGAAATGTTAGTATTTTCATTACCTGGGTTTGGTAACAAGGCAAAGCGCGGCGTTGAGTTCCGCCACTCAACACGCAATACCTCAATTTGGCGGAAAGTGAGGAACGGAATTGTTGTAAGAGAACTGAGTGTCTTAACACTTGGTTCTCAGGTTCCCTCTGCCTACCCTGCTATATGTGGGATACAAAGTGAAGTTAAAAAAAAATAAAATAAAATACATCGTAACCTATGTACTATTCCAATGTAAGTTATATATATTAATGTAAAGTTACTACATCCGTTCTCGAGTAGTTTTTGCATGAAAAAGCAACGAACATCATAAACTTTCTTATTTATAATATTAAGTGGGGCACAAACTTTTTATATTTACAATATACATATACACGAATACAAGTATAGATTGACAAACAAATTATTTTTCTATTAGCTTCACGCTGTATCTCGCAGAATGGTAGACAGAGGGAACCTAGTTTTAAAACACTCCGTTCCCCACTTTCCGCCAAATTGAGGTCTTGCGTGCTGAGTGACGAAACTCAACGCCGCGCTTTGCCTTATTACCCAATCCAGGAAATGAAAAAAACTAAGCTTTTACGTTTCCTGAAGTGGGAATCGAACCCACAACCTGTCGCGCTTACAGTCACGCTTGTGCCTCTGCGCCACGACAGGCTTTGTATGTTGTATGTAACATTTTAATCTAAGCAAGCCTTTATAGTTGATGTCAGTGGTAAAGGCTTAAATAAATCCAAAACATAGCCGTGTTAAATTCAATATAAAGGAGCTCAATTGAATAGTGAAAGCTTTAATAGGTATTACATGGAATATTGTTTACAATGTAAGCGTGTATTCAGCAGTAACTGTGAACAAATGTGGAACAGTAAATAAAGACTTTCATATATTGTTGATTTTTTTGACGTATTCTTTCTTATTTTTGAAGTTTAGTGTTTATTTTTTGTATATAATTATCTTTATCATGACAAGCCCAATTCATTCCTCCATAATGCTTAAAAATATTTTTTTTTTCTTTTTTCTTTGCTCCACGCTGTTATCCTGCATATAGCAAGGGTAGGCACAGGGAACCTGAGAACCTAGTGTTAAGATACTCCGTTCCCCATTTTCCACCGACTTAAGGCATTGCGTGCTGAGTGGCGGAACTCAACGTCGCGCTTAACCTTGACCAAACCCACGAAAAGAAAATGCTAAACTTACATTTCCTGGAATGGGAATCGAACCCACAACGTTTACAGTCGCAGGCTTGTGTCTCTGAGCGAAACGACAGACCTTATTTATTCCTCCATAATATTTAAAAATATAAAAATATTTAATATTACCATTTTGACGAATACACGAATGGCTTAAAAGTTGAAACGATTATTTATTCATATGATATTAAATATTCTAACCAACGCTACGTCACACAGCTTTAGAAGTAAAATTTCATATTTTGAGCATCACAATCGTATATTAAACATTTCATGAATCCCGACGCAGTTTAATAGTTCTTTATTAAAATCCAGCGAGAAGGACTCAACGTTTTACAATGATTTTTAATATTTCTCATAATATATTACTTCAGTGTAGGAACATTACTGCCCGGTATTGTTTACAATTGCTATTATTTACGCGGGATTAAAGAATGCTCCATATTTGGCGAAACGCCAACCCTGCTGTTGACACTAGAGTATAGTAAATATACGTCTTGTCTTATTTTCTAACTAAACTTAACTAATTCGGAAATGCTTATATATGATTTATGACTCTATGTTATATATGGCTAAAGAAATGTCTAACCGATTTAAAAAAAGGAGGTTATCAGTTCGACTGTATTTTTTATTAAATTAAATTATAGAATGTATTACACGTAGTATAAGACAATCCGAGTCTATAAACGTATTTAAATACAGAGACAAGAAACACTATCTCCACATGTAGTATATTTATTATTCATATAGAAATGTATATATATATATATATATATATATATATATATATATTCACATGAATATATGTATGTATGTATACTATTATATTGGTATATATGGTTTAACAGTATTTTAGATCGATTTATTTATTTAGTTATTTCTGTTATAGTTTTTGCACCGCATTGTGCCCACTTTTATCTGTAGATCCCTTTAGTTAGGTTGCCTGGAAGAGATCACTTTTAGTGATAAAGCCGCCTTTGTGCATTTGTTATATTATTTTAAATTTTCTTTATGTATCATTTCAAGTGTGCAATAAAGTTTTTTATATCCATCTATCTTTTATTTGTTATCGCATAACCTTTCACTAGGTGTACCAAATTTGATAATTCTTTTTTTAAACGATAGTTAGAGCTTTTGATGTGATTCAATTTAAATTTTGTTACAATTCGAGTAGTTTTTGAGTTATTCGTAATAATTTTGCTTCTTAGTGTGTTTCACTGAAAAGCTTTTTTTTTATTGTTAAAATTTTAATAATTATTAAACCAAATAACTTATACTTATGTATAAGTGAAACTTACAAAATAAACTATATTTCCAATTCGCAAATAAAAACCCCTTTCACAATATTACACATACATACAAAACAATATATTTACAAAAGAGTTTTGGTATAACTAGATTCTTTATAAAGATATTCAGAATAGACTGAAAGCTTCACTCAATCATAATGACCTACCTACAGCGGTTTTCAAAGGCGTACTAAGACATCAGAGGGTGTCTTTGAAACTGCTAACATATGAATATTAAATTATTACGTTGGTTCTTTTGTGAGACTATATCATATTTCGTTATGGGGAAATTTGATTAAATTGACTTAATGGTTAATGCCTAAAGTATATTTAAGGTCAAAATCGATTTTTTTATCATTAGTCATTCAGTTTTTTTAAAAAACATTGTTTCTAGTGACAAGCTTCACGTTTTGTCCTTAGCGGGGTAGTCAGAGAGAATGGAGCAAACCAAACCAAACGCTTCGGTTCCTGAATACCTCTTTCGCCTCGTCCACAGTTATAAACCTCTTCATACATGCCCTTCGGGGGGCCCTCATGCTTTTTACGTGATCTTCCTCCTTTCTATCATTGTTACTGTGTTCTCAAAGGTCAAATCTCCCTCAACCTCTCTAGTGACAAGCATTATTATTTTTATTAATACATAGTTATTAAGTTCTCAATTTCTTCTTACTTGATACGATACCCTTTCGCAATGAATGCTAATACCCGCAGCCATATATATACACAAAACATCAATAATCAACATTTCTTGGGTTTGGTAACAAGACAAAGTGCGGCGTTGAATTTCGCCACTCAACACGCAATGCGGCGGAAAGTGGGGAACGGAATTGTTGAAAGAGAATGGAGTGTCTTAACACTATTATTAAAATGATTACATTTAAAACTATTTAGATTTCTGCCCTCTGGTAAGACAAAACACGGCGTTGAAAAACGCCTCTTAATACAGTACCTCTCAATACTTTTTCCATCTCTTTGCCTAAATTTGATAAAATAAAGTATCGAGTAGGCAAAAAGATGGAAAGAAGATGGATGGAGTGTCTTAACACTGAGTTTTCTGCTGCTTTTTCTTAAATAAACATATAAATACATGTATATAATATCTTTTGATAACAAAAAATATTTAAAATTCTATCCACAATTTAGTTTCCAAACAATAAATATTCTTTATACATTCAAGAACCATTTCACATTCAATTTAAACATTTCTATATTATCATAATATAAGGAGGTAACTGATTTCAAAGAGACTATGTAACCTGAACGTACTTTAAGTTGGCCCTGAGCCAGATTCTATGAAGCTAACCAGCATTACCTTAAATTTAGAATCGGACCTACGGATTACCATATAAAAGAACAGACAAGATCTAACGAAGTCAAGCATATTGAGTATTAAATTTGGATACTCAAATTTTATGTAGTAATAATAAAAAATCTTTAATTTATTGATATATAAATACGTGAAGAAAAACCTTTGTACCCTTTTGTACGAAAATTTCGCGGACGGAAGAGCATAAAATTTGGCACACTTATAGTCTATATAGAGAAAGAGTGCAGAATTCTACCCGCCATTTTATTGACGGCAAAAAACAAGACCTTATTATAAACAGTATATTTTCTAGAAAAAATGTGATATAATAGTTCAAAGTTTTATTTATCTATTTATAAATAAAGAAATTCCCAATTTAATACTAAATATGAAATAACACAGAAATATTTGTATTTTTATTTTTATTTGCTTTTCATTTAAGTGTCCGGGGCTACCTCTCCTTCCTCTATATATATATATATATTTATAAATATATTACCTATACATACCTTAACATGTTATCATATAGGTACATATAGCTTGTACGCTAAATACAATAGTGTTTATAAGCACGATTAATACAATAAAGACGTCGTATATACGCCGTATTTAGAAATTTATCACATCATTACATGTGACAGCTCACATTCCGGTTTTATTAGTGGAGGTTATTGCATTAAATATATGAAGGAGTAATATGCTATGTTAAATTTTGATAAATTTAATATTTTGTAAGGGATCAAATGTTGTTAAGTTAAGAGAAATTACTCAATTTTGGAACTGACGGCGTAGCAGCCTTCAAGCTCCATGCGACATTTGTCAAGTGTGAGAAGTTTTGTGTGAATGGATAGATGTTTGTCATTTTTCGCCCAAAACTACTAAGCTTAATAGTTATATAGTATATATGGCATGAGTATAAATGGTAACCCCTTGTTTTTCCAGATTTCGCAAGAATTTCGAAAATCTTAGAACTCCCCGAAACTCCCCTAAATAACCTACATGCTAAATTTAGTCTTTCTACTTGTAGGTTGGGCGTACTACATTTATGTGAGACACATGGTAGAAAAGCGTTTGATATAAATAAATACATCATCATCAGAATAATATACCATATATGGCCTAAAATTTATAAACATTTTTTGTCATTTGGCCAAAATATAACGAATTTATGTTGTGTCTCTATGAAAATAGAGAAGTCAGTCGTGTTTCTTTTGTTATTCATGTTGAAAAATAACCTATTTGCTTTGACTGTCATGAACTCAATAATATGCACCTGTACGTGTCGATCCGGCTGTCACGTAAGTTTTGTGGCTTCTCTACTGAATAGGATCATGTTATAACCTCCTGAGTGTAGCATGCCGTAATGAAAATAATGAATAATTTCAACACAGCGCATAGTCTTATTCCATGAATGCGAGTGCAGAAACAACGTAAGTCCGGCCTTTCAAATTTTGCAGAGGGAGAAAAAAAAAAGTGTATAACTTGCGTTTTAAGCTAGTTTAAATCGATTACGATTTTTTGCATTTTATGACTTATGTTGTTTCTGGCACTCATCGATTCATATATTTGTTTTTATTATACTGCGATATATATTTTTCAGCTTCACGTTTTATCTCACAGAGTAAACAGAAATGACTACCCTGCGAGATAAACTGGTACTTATTTAAGTGTTAAAGCGGAACTTACTGCTGCTTTCTCTTAACCGAGCGGAGAAATGATCATAATTTCATCAACGCAGTTCATATCCAAGTGAAGATCGAACACACAACCATTTGTGCTTACAGTCAAAATTTTCCCATTGCGCCATAATGACCTCAAATAAAAATATTACTGTAAGTACACTTTAAATATTATCATATTCTTTACAATTGCTTTTGAGCACGATTTTCAACATTTTTTGCTTTCTGTAGAGATAACAATAAAAGTTTATAACAGCGTCGTCAAAGTTTATAAACCTAATAGATAATTCTTCTTGTATTTATTTTCCAATCGTATGTGGAATTTCAAAATGCTTTTTAAAATGTGTTACTATTATATAATATGTATTTTCTTTATAGCTTCTCACTGTTTCTGCACATATCAGGGAAGGCAGAGAACCTGAGAACCTAGTGCCAAGACCTCCGTCTCTTTAAGATTTCCGTTTCCCATTTTCCGTTCCTATTGAGGCATTGCTTGCCAAGTGGCGGAACTCAACGCCGCGCTTTGCCTTATTACGAGACTGAAGGAAATGAAAATACTAAATATTAATTATTATAAGAATTTAGAATTTTTTGTTTCCTGAGTAGAGATCGAACCCACAACCTGTGCGTATGCTACAAACGCACGCATGTGCCTCTGCGCTACAACAGGCCTCTTGTATGTATTAATGTATGAGTACATATAATACTTAGAATAAGTTAAAATATTTTTATAACTTTAATAATATTAGCAATATAAGAACAAGACGACCACGACTAATAAAATTGTTGTACATTTCTATTTACGAAATACAATATTTTTATGGTTCTTAATGTGTGAAGTTAAATCGAGTTTTATTTATTACCGCTTAAAAGTTTTAACCAAATAACTAGCAGTAAAGAAATCAGATAAAGTTAATATATATATATATATATATATATATATATATATATATATAGTTATATATATATATATATATATATATATATATATATATATTTTTTTTTTTTTAAGGATTTTATTATGAATGACACATTTATGATACAAAAAATACCATATGCTTGTATACTCTTTAGGTTTCAGCCTTACTCGGCGTAGCATGATAGTCAAAGAGATCCTTTTTTTTATTCTATTTTTTATTGATGAAGGATAGCAAACGAACAGAAGGACCACCTAATGGTAAGTTGTCCTTCGGCCGTGGACATCTCCAATACAAGAGGAGTTGTGAATGCAGTGCCGACCTAATGATCAGATGGGAGTAAATAATGTAGTGGCAGCGGCAGTTCACCATCAGAACCACCACATTCTGGGGAAAGGATGGGTGGGAATAGGAAAATCCTGGCTTACATGCCATCATTAGATATTTGGCGGTTCATCTTTGACATAATAGTGGTCGCGAGCCAGACGGAAGACGAACCTCCTACCACCAAACTGCTGGGATACCTGCCTATGGGACGCTACCCAACGGCGGATTGTATTCTAATCCCGTCCCCTCACAAGGAGATCCTAGTAATAAAATACTCCGTCATCCGATTTTCGAATTAGAGTCAATTGTATGTTGATTGGCGAAACTCAATGCTACACTTTATCTCACCAGAGCTATATACTAAAACTATATTATCCTTCATTTCCACTTTTAAGACAGCTGTCTTCTCCTAATAAATTTTACAATAGGCAAACATTTCTAAGTAACAAATGAAATTTAAATATTAAGCACTTTGTTTGGCATTCGCGATTCGAAACAATACAAATTAAACAAGTTTTATCTCGAAATACAGTTCGCGAACTCGATTAACAGTTTTACAGAATACTTTATCGGAGTTAGTCAAATAATGAAATAGAGATGATTCAAATATACGGGTATCATTGTCATCATGGCGCTGTAGAATATTTGACTGTAAGCGACGTGCGAAGGTCGTTGGTTCGATGTCGACTAAAGGAAATAATCAATCATTTAAAATAATCTTATTCTATCGGTGTATTAATATAGGTGATGTTTTGATACGCCACCCAACACACAATGTCTCAGTCAAGTATAACGTATGTCAAATTATTACGAATTACTCAAAAATTACTTGTTAGTTCCTTCTAAATTTAAATGGTGGCATCAGAAGTACTAGCTACCATATAAGAAAAAGAATCCGTAAAAATTTATGGGCTAACACATAATAAATACAGCCAAATTCAGATGAACCCTCCCCTCCTTTCTGAAGTCGGTGAAAATTATTTTACATCATTTCGTTGTGATTTACAGGTAAAAATTTATGGGCTAACACATAATAAATACAGCCAAATTCAGAACCTCCTCCTTTTCTGAAGTCGGTGAAAATTATTTTACATCATTTCGTTGTGATTTACAGGAAAATCATATTATATTAATAGATATTTAACTTATATAAAATTTATGTAATACATGCATTCTATTATTTTTTGCAATTGATTGTATATAGTTAATTACCTCAGGCTATTATTATAATTGTCTTTCATGTAGCCTTTAAAGCCCAACCACGATTTAATAGTCAAAATTGTTAATAAACCACGAATCAAATTAATGAATATTATGAAAATATATTATCGATCCAATATATGAAATATATCTATATAAACAATGCAGTGCGCAGTAATACAGTCTTTGAGTATAAACGCGAGAGGATGTGGGTTCGATTCCCACTCGGTATAAAGTATATTAAAATTATTTTCATTATTCACTATAGTGTTTGGCGTTCTGCTTTTTATGACTACCCCGCTAGGGATTAAGCATGAAGCTAAGTGATTTTATTTTTCCGCTCTAGTACAACAAAGCGCGGCGTTGAGTTCCGCCACTCAACACCTAATGTCTCGAATTGAGTTAAGATAGGAGAACGGAGTGACTTGACACTTTTTCTCTCTGTTTAGATTGCTATGCGGGATATAGCGTGAAGCTATGTAGATGTAAAATATTTATAAATTTATATCTAATAGGCATAAATGACATGAACATTAGCTCACGTTGGTTTCGCTTAATTTTCAATTGAAACCCGGTTTTATGTCATGTCGCTTGTGTTAATGAGGCAATTGGCGCTAATGTAGCAGTAGGCTGTAATAAATAGTATTAAGGTGTTTCAATACGTAATTCTCTAAGGAAAACTAAATTGGATACACTAAATTAATTGACTTAAAATATATTTTACCTCGGCTGAAAATCTCTCCTCCCCTCACCTCGCCTGTCGTGTCGCAGAGGCACAAGTCACGTTTGGTAACTAGGCAAAGCGCGGCATTGAGTTCCGCCACTCAGCACGCAATGCTTCAACTCGGCGAAAAGTGGAGAACGGAGTATCTTACCACTAGATTCTCAGGTTCCCTCTGCCTACTCTGCTATATGCGGGATGCAGAGTGAAGCCAAAGAAAAAAAATGAATAATGTGTTGAAGACTAGATACTAATACTTATATAATGGTCCATGTCCACAAAATCCTTATGAAGTGTAGCCTATATGTTATTCTGATGTATAAGCTATATTACTACAAAGTTTCATCTAAATGTGTTCAGCAGTTTTTATGTTAAAATAACAAGCATCCATCCTTTGACTCTCACAATGTTATCTTTACAAAAAAATACTAGTATTTCCAGTATATTTTATCAATCAATCTCTTGCGTTCCTCACTAAGTGACTGACAGACGGCTTACAAACGATACTACTAGAGAGATTAAATTTTGAATGTAGCCTACTTTCCAACGAGTCCAAAGCATAACATTGGGTATACAAAAATACCTATGGAATTTAACATTTTACAGTCTAATCACAAGAACAAAGTTCTACGCCACTACTAACTAGTATGATTTTTCAATTCCGTTCCCCACTTTCCGCCGAATTGAGGCATTGCGTGCTGAGTGGGGGAACTCAACGCCGCGCTTTGTCTTGTTACCAAACCCAGAAATTAAATATTTCATTTCCTGCAGGGAATCGGAACCCACGACCTGACGCGTTTACAGTCACACGCTTGTGCCTCTGCGCCACGACAGGCGTACTTGTATGAATAAAAGGAATATTTGATGATACTCTATGTATAATTTATCTTCACGCATTAAAAAATCAAGAAGAAAATATTCGATGAAATATACTAATTTTATAATACAAAAATAGCTTGTAATAAAGTCAGTAATCACGTAATAAACTAAAAGTAAATATTCTGTCTTTGAAAAATGTTTTATCTGGGCGAAATTGTCTTCAATTGAACATTAATTTTTATTCAGACATTTGTAATTTACTTCAGAATTACGGTAAAAATAGGTTTCAAATATAAATAAGGTATTTTTTTTTTTTGATGGATAACGGATGGCAAACGAGCAGAAGGACCAGCTGATGGTAAGTGGATACCTTTCGTTCATGAACATCTACAACACCAGAGATACAGATGCTGCCAACCTAGAGGATACAGATGGAAGAGGAGGACAAATGTAGTATTCGTTCTCGGAACCACCACATTTTGGGGGAAAGGACGGTGGAATGGGAAAACCTGGTTTACATGCCATCGAACCAAACAATATCATAAGATATTTGGCGTCTGTCTCTTTTGACACGATAGTGGTCATGAGCCAGACGGAGAACGAACCCTTCCTACCACCAAACAAAATATATAGTTAGAAAGTATTTTGTATGGTATTCTATAGTTTATATCTAAATGATTTTTGGCCTGTATTATATTTGGCTGATCCCAAAGTTATATGTAATATTCGCTTAACGGTTAATTAGAATTTATTTAACTTAAAAAATATATACGTGACATATTTTTTTAATTATAATTATTTATCGTGTCACTTTTAATAATTATTTCAGCTCTCACAAAATATATTGCGATGCCTTAATAATCAGAATTAGTAAGTTTGAATCAAGGCATAAATTAAATTATGAATTAAAATTAAAAAAAATCTCATATATACAATGCAGTTTTTGCAGCTGCACACTTTTTTTTTCAATATTATTACACCGTTCTTCGATTTCTGCCTATACTCATTATATTGCGTATTGAGTGGTGTAACTAAACGCTGATCTTGCCTTTTTTTTGTATAATTTCACGTAGATTATGAAGCTATACTAGAATTTTTTGCAGAACCAACATTAATACAATTTTCAACAAGATATCACTTCACTTGACTTAACTTCACGCTTATCCCTATGGGTAGCTGTGAGAGAACGGAGCACAAACGGTACGGTCCCTGCATACCTCTTTCGCCTCTGTCCACAGTAATTAACTCTTCATGCTTTTACATGTGACCCTCCTCCAGTATCATTGATACTGCATTCGAAGGTCAACCGAGATATATCAAACGAAATACATGCTAACATTTGTTAAAAAGATATAGGAGTGTCTTAACATTAGGGTTATCTGGTTCCTGCCTTCCTACTATGTCTAAAATAACAAAAAAATATATAATAAATATACCTTCCTTATATTAACATGATTTAACATATACTTTTACACGTAAAATCATATACTGCTTTTGATACAGTAAGCTCTTTTATAACGAGATTCAATGATCCGTGAACACCAAATGAGAAACATATAAGATGAATCAGTCCAAACAGAATTTCCAATATGAAATTTATTTAATTATTATTATCATTTTCGATCTTATATCTGTTAAATAAGGTTGAAAATACCATTTTTGTATGAACAACGTACGCAAAAAGGCCAGTATCTTGTATTATCATAAGAGGCTTAGAGAGCGGTGTCGAGTTGCGTTCGCCTCGAATGACTTGATTTGCTTGTAGGACTTCTGTTGTATATATTTTATGTTGCGTTAAGTATTATGGGTTATAGGGAATAGATTTAATTATAGTAGTTCAGAATTTTAGTTAAAATCGTATTTGTGTAATTATTATTTTGATAAAATTAAAATGAATTCATGAATATGTTTTATCTGCTTCTGTGTGAAGCTAAAAAAGATTTTTTTTAACTTCACGCTGTATCCCGCATATAGCAGGGTAGGCAGAGGGAACCTGAGAACCTAGTGTTAAGACACTCCGTTCTCTTACAACAATTCCGTTCCCCACTTTCCGCCAAATTGAGGCATTGCGTGTTGAGTGGCGGAATTCTACGCCGCGCTTTGCCTTGTTAGCAAACCCAGGAAATAAAAATACTAAAATTTCCTGGAGTGGGAATCGAACCCACAACATGTCGTGTTTACAGTCGCACGCTTGTGCCTCTGCGCCACGACAGGCGTTAAAAAGAATATTAGTTAATATATTTTTTCCGATGCTCTGACTACCCAGAGAGAACTGAAAAAATACTCCGTTCTCTTTGTCCATCCTGACGTTTGGGAAAAAGCGTGATGAAAAACAAAAAAAATTGACTGACAGAACAAATATCCATTCATCCTAACATTGAAACTAGTTGTAATGTAAGTGAAGATTTGAGTGGCAGAACTTAACACCTCTCTTTATCTTTAATCTTAGCCTTAGTTGGGGAAAATAAAAATAATTTAAATATAATCAATGCCCTGAGTAAAAATCGAACCCACTACCAATTCCGCTTACAGTCTGACCCTGTCCCACTGTGCCACAATGGCATCATGTGTGTGAAAATAAAAAAAACACATAAACAAAGGTAGATATCTACCTGTATCTAAGTCTTTTGATCATATTTTTATCACCATTTTGAAGATATTAACGTTCTTCCCATACGTCAGTTGTGATTGACAAACAAATGGTGAAATCGGTTATTGCGATCTAAATTGAAAATTGTTATTGACAGTAAACATTTTACTATGGATTATGATAAATAAATAAAAAAGGTGCCTTGTGGTGAATGAAAAATGCCTGCTTTAAATAGCTTATTCAAAAATAATTGCAATTTCACTACAGCGAAACATACGTGGGATACATCCCGCACATAGCAGAGAACCTAGTGTTAAGACACTCAGTTCTCTTTTAATATTTCCGTTCCCGACTTTCCGCCAAATTGAGGCATTACGTACGGAGTATTCAAAAGTAAAATAAAAAAAATAGGTTATGAAGGAAAAAATAGTTCGTATATTTTAGACACCTAATTAAATATTTTACGTACCACATTACATTGTCTGTAGCTTGGCTGTGAGCTTAAATTTTAATTTAGTTTGCATTCAACTTAGCATGACTTCGTTTTAATATTTGGTAGCTACGGGAGTACAGACAAGGAAGTCTTTATTTCTAGTAAAAAAAATTAACGTGGTGTTATGAATAGGCAATTTTTAACTTTTGTTCTTTAGTTTTTTCTATATTCTTTTTTTCTATTATATAGCTTAGCCATAGCTTTTCTCCATTTCTAACCGACTTTAAAAAAGAAGTATTACATACATACATACATAGCTTCACGCTGTATCCCGCATTTAACAGGGTAGGCAGAGGGAACCTAGTATTAAGACACTCCGTTCCCCACTTTCCGCCGAATTGAGGCATTGCGTGCTGAGTGGCGGAACTCAACGCCTCGCTTTGCCTTGTTACCAAACCCAGGAAATGAAAAACTGCATTTCCTGGAGTGGGAATCGAACCCACAACCTGTCGCGTTAAAAGTCGCGCGCTTGTGCCTCTGCGCCACGACAGGCGTCAGGAAAGAAGTATTTCAATTTCATATTTGATTACTATTTTTTTATATGATAGCTACTGCTTTTGATAGTCCCATTTAAATTTAGATAAGATCTGATAAGGAGTTTTTGAGTTATTCGTAATAATTTTACTTTATTGTTCATTTTATTTGAAGTTGGTTTTCTTTTATATTAAAATTGTAATTATTATCTAAATACAATTCTGTGCCTTACTTTCGTTAAGTTGTCCATATTTTTAATATAAGCAAGTGATATAAACCTGTTTCTATAATAGTTTTCTGACATTTTAGCACCATGAACTATTCTAATATACATACATCATAATGTAATATATTCAAAATATTTAACTAAAATTAGTTGCACAGTACTCTAATGTCAAACTAACCAAACAACTAAGTCCCCAAGCAAACATTTTCAAAACAAGTCATGAGCTTAACAAATTTTAGGAAAATTCGACGCGAATAGTCCATCATGAAAATGGGCCTCATTTAGGATGCGGACATATTGTTGAAAATATCCATATTTATATAAAAATACTTGCGAATAAAGTTTAATGATGTGTTTTTAATATTGGGTACGTCAATTTATGCTTTTTAGCTTGTTACAATTTGCGAACTTTTTATTAGAAATTTATAAATATATAAATATAATGAGCTTTCTACCGTATATCAGGGTATTCAGAGCGAGCCCAGTGTTAAGACACTCCGTTCACTGCTTTCCGCCCTAATTCGAGAGTTTTGCGTGTTAAATGTGAAATACTCAACGACACGCTTAGCTTTGAAATAAATATTATTTGTATGTTATCGCCAAATTATTTATTTTACATAGAATTTGTGACCATAATTTCGATGGTAGAGCGTGAATGCAGCTTTGTTCATATTTGTGTAAGAATTTCGGAATATATTTTCTTAGTAATAACAATATAAAGAAGAAGTAAGCAAGGTTTTCTTACGTAGATTGATTGATTGATTGATAAATAGATAAATACAGCCAAATAAAAAACAATCACGTTAAATTTTATTTCATACCAGCCATTCTGTATTCTGTAATTTTTTAACAACAGAAACTATTTTTTTTAGCTTCACACTGTATCCCGCACATAGCAGAATAAGCAGAGGGAACCCGAGAAACTAGCGTTAAAACACATTGCCTTGCTTTAACATAAATCATTCGGTTTCCAACTTTAGCCAGGATTTGTCAACGGCTAATCTTCTGTTACCGTATAATAAGCCGTATTTGTTCCTAATAAACTTTTTATTTTTATTTATTTTTATTTCAACCTTGCTTTTTTACCGACTTGCGTGCTGGTGGCCGAAGATTCAACGCAGCGCTTTTTGTCTTGTCCAACAGGCTAAGACCATCAAATATTATATAATATTTTCATTTCCTTAATTTAAGGAATCAGAAACCAAAACCTGTCGTATTTAATCATAATCATATAATAATCATAATCATTTTATTGGCAATTTTTAAAAATTACAAGTCAGAACAATTTATAGTCTACTTACTAAATTTACATTTATGATAATAACTATTTCAATAAACAAAAAAATAATAAAAGCAAATAATTACATGTCCATTTTTCTATGAACTCGTCATAGCTTGTAAAACATGACTTCTCGATTAGCCATTTTTCAATTTATATATATATATATTTTTATGGATAACTGATGCAAAGACTTGAGAGCAGAAGGACCACCTGATGGTAAGGAGTGGTTACCCACGCTTCGCCCATGGTGCATCTACAACACCAGAGGCGTTTGGCCAGATGGTTGCATAACTAAGAGGAATACAAATGGAAGGAGGGGACAATGTAGTAGTCCACTATCAGAGAACTACTACATTTAGGGAGGAAAGGATTAGATTGGGAAAGGGGAAAACCTGAGCAGCACTTATATTTGAAGTTAATTTGTAATATATAACACAATAAATACACACATAACAAAGTGAAGACTTTTTACATAATTTGGCCGAATGAAGAGTTTGTTGAAAGTAGACGAGACTTTACCGTGAACTTACAACTTTGTCATTTCACTTCAGACGAAGTGCTTGATTAAGGCATAAAACGGACGATTGTTAGTCATTTTAACGGTTCAACAAAGACATTTGCTTAACGTTGTGTTCTTATCTTTAGTTATGTTATTTTATGTTTGAGTAAAAATTTTCAAGTTTTCTTGTTTCATATAACGTTTTGGGGATAAGTTTCTTAGTAATTTACTTGTCGTAACATAATTAAAGGTAAGCTAGTAATATAAAAGCATTTATTAACGATCTACTAATATTTAAATATTATATATTTTTTTTTTTATACCACGACGGGGGTGGCAACAAGGTACACGGCCCACCTGATGGTAAGTGGTTACCGTGAGCCTATGGACGCTTACACGGCTTACCAAGGTGCATCACTTACGCGTTTTCGAGCCCTTTAAAACCTAATTTATTCCCACGAGAAGAACCCCCATGTTGTGGCCCTCTGGGAAGGCTTACGGCAGGAGATCATTCCACAATTGGAGTCCGCGGAAGAAAGTTCCTTTGAAATCGAACTGTTCGAGGGACAATTTAGGCTCCAAAGTGTGAGGCATGAACTCCCACTATTGTCGATGGCAACACTGTGCGATGGTGAAAATGTAGCCGTGGGCATCATGTTAAACAATTCTTCAAACCCATTATACAAAGAAGCGGTAGAACACGCACAAAGGAAGCAAAGTCTCCTTAGACTTAAGTTATATTCAGCTTCACAATTTTTTTTTCACTTAATAGACAGAGAACCTAGTGTGGTGACTAGAATGAAAATAAAATACTGCAAATGTAAAAATTGTTGTTTTTCACACAAAGAAACTACTGAAACGATCTATCTGTTTGGTGGTAGGAGTTCGTCCTCCGTCTGACTCGCGACCACTATCATGTCAAAGACGAACCATAAATATCTTATGATGTGTTCGGTTCGATGGCATGTAAGCCAGGTTCCCCCTTCCCACCCATCCCTTTTTCCCCCAAAGAAATGTGTGAAGTTCCGATGGCGGACTACTACATTATCCTCCCTTTTCCATCTCTGTATCTCTGGGTTGGCAAGCGCATCTGAGTACATCTCTTGTGTTATGAAAGATGTTCATGGGCGAAGGTAACCACTTTACCATCAGGCCGGTCCTTCCTGCTCGTTTGCCATCCGGTATAAAGATAAAGTAGATGAAATTTAACAGTAATATATGTCTTACGCATCCACAATAGCACCACACAAGCCCTGAATTAATTAATATTTTTTGAGTTATTTGGTCTAAATATCTAGTTGTCTAAATTTACTTTATATGTCAACATAGATCGGTTTGGTTTTCGCAACCTTATACATACATGTGCGATAGTACTAATAAGGAATAGTACGTGATGCCACAAAATAGTTTATTTTAAAAAAATCATGTTATAGTCAAATGTTTCCTACGTTTATGATTTTCAAAAGAGTTAATCCATACATTTCTAATTGTCTTCAATTAATTCGTAATTAACGGTATTGATTATTTAGATAAAAATATAAATGAATCGGTGAGTGCAGAAACAACGTAAGTAACAAAAAATGCAAAAAAAAATAATCGATTTAAACTAGCTTAGAATGGCAAGATGCGTGTTGAGTAGAGAAACCACCAAAATTTGAAAATCCGGACTTACGTTGTTTCTGCACTCACCGATTCAAATATCGCCCGCACAAATGAATCGGTCACAAAAAATGCAAACGTGATCGATTTAAACTAGCTTAGAAAGCTAGCTTATACACTTTTTTTTCCCTCCTGCAAAATTTGAAAATCCAGACTTACGTTGTTTTTGCACTCACCGATTCAAATACAAAGCATTGCTATCGTGTTGGAACGACAATTGTAATATCGGGACTTTAGTAACAAAGTAAGTTGAGGCTATCGTGGCGCATGGAGACAACGACAGCAGTAAGCGTAATGATTGTGAATTCGATCCTCGTCGGGGCAATAATTAATCTTTAAAAAAATCCAATTCAGTTCTAATAAGATAAAGCGTGGCATTGAATTATAATAATATCTTAAATTTAATTTTTTATAATAATATTATTAATATCTCGAATTTAGGCGGAAAATGAAGATTGGAGTGTCGTTATAATACTGGTTTCTCTCTATGTACGAATATAAAAATGAATAAAAAGTGGAGAACGGAAATGTTGAAAGAGAATGGAGTGTTTGAGTGAACACTAGGTTCTCTGGTTCCCTCTGCCTACTCCGATAGATGCGGGATACAGTGGGAAGTTAAAAAATAAATAAAAAGCGTCAATACAATAAAGTAAAAAAAAGAAAAAAAGAAATTGATAATAGTTTAGTTTAAAACAATGCGCTTGCGATTTAATCTGATATGCAGTGTCCCTAACATAGGCAGAAAGAAAAAACAACATCTATGAAAAAAAAGTCAACGTATTTTCTTCTCTTAAGTATAAAAAAATTATAATAACTTTTAATACAAACCAAACAACAATATTTCCGAATGCAACCGATCGCATTCTTCATATTCCTTTGACAACAATAAATTGCATCGCACACTTCCATACATCATACGTATCGGTGTAAAATACTTTCGCAATTTCCTCTTGAAACCGTTTTAATATATTACCTGCCAAAACCCGATATCTTGTTAAGTGAAACGCTTATTTCAGCTTTATCTACGGATGTCCACCGGCCGTAAAACTATCAGTACAACGTATATGTATGTATGTACGTATAAGTTCAACGTTTAGCGTGTAACTGTTTTTCTTTGGCTTATTTTTGTTCTAATATTTTTTTGATTGGTTAAAATTTCAAACATTTTTTTTAAGGTATTAGTGCTTATTTTTTAAATAATTTAATATATAAATATTAAATAGTATTTTAGGAGGAGTACTATAAGAAATATATATTTTTATATATATTATCTTTTTTTATCGAAAAAACAAGCCAAACGAGTGTTCGAGTCACCAAATAGTAAATGATCATCGACACGCATGGCTTGGTGTATTACTAGAGAAGCCACAGAGTACAAGGTATCCACATTATATCGACATGGAAACGCTGTGGTAGGTCATTCCACAGTTGCATGGCACTTGGGAAGTAAGTTTCTACAAAACCGCACAGTAGTGAATCCAGGTGCTCTGGATGACATTTAGATTAATTATGAACTTATATTCAACTAAAAATAATAAAAAAAAACCAACATTGTTTACCTTGATTTTCACAATTTTTTGGAAAATTTTCGTAATGCTATTGTTTTTAAAATCTCATTAGATGACAGAAACGAAGTATAGATATTTGCTTTTAAAAAGATACTAGGTATATAACTAATATTTAAGTATAACATAAAAAATATAATTTCACCAAAGGTTATACAAATCATAACTATCATTATTTTAAAGAACATCATATGTTTCCGAAAGGCATTTGGCATACTTATAGTTTATATAGCGAAGGAGTGCAGAATAATAATATCTTTTGAAAATAATGTATAAAAATATATTAAATTAATAAAATAAATGTTACACACACTACCATTGATGCCTAGGCAACGCGTAGTTAACGCGTCAACATGGACGCTAGTTATTATAATAAGCAAGTGTGCAGTGTAAAATCAGTGTTAAGGAATTTAAATCATATGTAGAGAAGATTTGCACGACAAGTAAAATACGTTTTTAAAAATACCTTCATTTTATTTACATAGGTATGTTTCCATTTGATAAATGTTCTTATTAATAAATCTGTT
>JAKGSA010001548.1:0-52625 GCA_033558755.1 Philaethria dido | reverse complement strand
ATCGCCGAGCACGCAAAACACTTATAACCTTTACGCCTCTCCCAACAAAACAAAAAATGCTATACACTTGAAACTTGGTACAGATGTTCGGGAAGAGTGTACCAACATAACAAAATAAAAAAATCGATAATCGAAAGTACGTTGCCCGCCAAATTTGAAAAGTCACCTTACTTTTTGAACACACCTCGTACTTTGATCCTTACAAGTTACTATTATAGAAAATTATTTAGATTTGTTAAACTAAAAAAACACAAAATTATCCTATAAAGTGTAATTTATTGTAAATAGGGAAACATGTTTTTAATAAAATATTTTATGAGCCCGGGTATATTTTTAAGTTATGAAAGGAGAAATGCCCTGCTCATGTTGATTTAAATATGTGTAGTAGGACCAAAAACCAATGGTTTTTGCTTCTTAAAAATTACTCGAATATGATTGTGACTTAGATTTTGTATGATACAAAAATAAGAAATTAAGAGCACTCGAGAGACCATTTTTTGTATTAAATATTTTGTTATAAAATTTTCTATATTAATTTAGCTGAGTAAGTTATTGTGAGAAAAATAATGAATTTTACAGTAGATGTTATTAGTTAGGACAATTTAAAATACTTATATTAAATTTGTGAGTCGCTTAAGTGTAATTGCATTTATATAATTATTTTAAGTATCGTATTTCGTTGTGGTTATGCTTACAAGAAACCTTGATTTCAAGCAAGCAACTATATATATGAAAAGTTGTGTTAGATCTTGATCTTAACGCTCAATAGTCTGTCATTAAATGTCGAAGTACTTAATAATAGTTACTTTATTGAATACTTGAAAAATGTACGACGTACGAGGTGTATGGTTGCGAAACAATTTTAGAGTCGAATATAACGATTTCTCTTACATTTTCTGCTTATCTTTAAAACATTGCAAGATAAATAGTGATCTTAACACCTTGTTTTGTCTCACAAGATTAAGGAAAATAAAATAATTAGTACATATATACATATAAATATTTCCCCGAGCATTATGTACGTCACTACTTTTGAGTTTACAATGAACTTGCCTAGTTGAGCCACGATGGAAGAAGTTAACCCGATTTTTACAAAAAAATAGCTTATACTTAATCAATTTTCGTTAATGTTGTAAATAATCATGTACTTTTATTTTGTTACTGGGACATAAGAATATATTTTTATAAGGGTTGTTACCGCCACAGCCGAATAATAACTATCTATGTTAATAATATTATTTTCATGATCAACGCTACGACGACGTACAATGTATGTACATACATGAATAAATATCATACCGGACGTAATCTACGCGTCCTCGGTGAAGCGACCGTGTTCTTTGAGATCAATAAATTATAAAACTACTTCGCAATTGCTCGTTTGCCACTTGTTATTTAGACAGAATTCAAATAATATTATATTATGTTTGAAAGAGTAACGTAACCTACAAATATTTTTTTACCATTTATGTAACTTATAACACTTATAGATTATATGATTGTTTAAAATGCTTACAATAAATAAATAACTTATATTTTTACAAGTATATTACAATATATGTAGGATGCATTAAACATTTCACCGACATTTCTGGTTTTATTTTTAACTCGTGACTGCGACGAGTTCTATATTAAATAAGTTATTCTAATTTCGAATAAATTTTAAGATGTTTTGGTCGTATGCCATAGGTGTAAAAGTTTCACAATTGGATTAACATAATTTATGGCAAACGTAAAACAAAAAAATAATTAGGTTTAACGATTGGGTAAAAGGTTTATCCATCGACGAGGTATGGTGTTTCCTTCGGGAAACTGCATTTTGGAATCCAGCCAAGACAAGCTTGGTGATGTTTTGTTATGACGAAATTCCGCCAAAACTGTTGCAATACACCGACCTCATTTTGAGCCACCATGTTTATGTGTACAAGTCGCAGTATGATTGAAATAGAAGTAAATATATCAATAGAATTTATATTTGCATTGTTGCCTGATGTTTTCGATTAATAATAGGATTTACACATAAACTCTATTTTCCGTGCGATAATTAATTAACTTAATTTCCCTGCGAAAGTTTGTAAATTCTATTCTCGTCTCTAATATTACATATTTACCTTTTTACAGATATATAACAATAATGTATATATTGTATTTGTCACTCGTACTGAATTTCATTGTGTTGTGTCAAACCGTTGTTCCCTTTACCATTGACGACAATTCTCTTTCCTTTAATAATATCCAATGTAAATACTTGATTGACACAGTTTTGGCATAAAAAAATGAAAAGGCTATGAAATTCATTTATATATGTGGGCATAATTCTGTTCATATAAAAAAGGGTGCCAGTTGTCTGTGTTATATGCATAATTCAAAAGAATGCAAATAAAATCATGGTCTCCTCTCTGCGTATTAGATCATAATATTCATTCGAGCGGAGCTTCTGCTCTATTTATTCATCAGACAAAGACGGTCTTCGTATCAGTAATTCATGAAATCTATATGTGGACATCTTGTCGATCCGAGTGAGAAACATTGATGATGTCGTGACTTACGACAAATTTAACTCTAATGCTTAAGAGAAATGGGTGAGTTTTATCGTGAAATTAATTAATTTAAAGCTAGAGTTTGTAGGATAATTTTGATTGGTTAGCAATATTTTCTTTTTTGCTATTTTATAGGCATTGGAAGCTTGTTGGCAAAAACAAACGCTGCACTTGCACTTGTACTCATACTGAGTTTTTTTAAGTATTTTCAAAACATATTATTTGCGAGTGAGGAGCGAACCTCATCGTCGTCGCGCTTGATATTTGCTTACGCCATGATAGAGGCCAGTAGAAAATTATCCTTTTCAAATATTTAAATTAAATTATTATTAATATACGAGAATATTAAAAACAACTTCTTCAGTATGGAGATGTTCTTCAAACAGTACCGCGGATACAAACGTAAACATTATTTTAATGATAGAAGTGTTGAATGAGTTTTGAATGGCGAAACCCAACGTAACATTGTCTTACTACTACTTCAAGCTTACTAGTTACTAGCTTACTAGTTCAAGGAAATAAAACAATTTTGAATATAACTATTCTCAGAGTAGAAATCTGACCTGCAACAGTCGCCTTTACATTTAGATACTGTCCCACTGCTACACTGCACAGTAGTCTCAAATATAACAAAAAACAGAGACAAGTTTTAGTAGCAAAAATTTAATATTTCAAAATATTTTTTTAAGGTTTACCTTGCACCTGTTTCTATTAAATCAAAATTGCAATTATTGTTAAAAAGAAATATTTTTTATTTCTTATACGCGTATCACAAAACAGTTAGGCGTTGTTTAGCTACTTTAGTGGGGAATTCACATTCTAGTGTGACTTCTTCAGCATTGTATGTAGAATTACTGTACGTCATCTGTTATTAATAGTTTTTGCTTATGTAAATGGTTTTAAAAATCCTTGAAAGTTATTGAACCGTGAGGAAATCTTTGTGTTGTGAATTCATATAGCATTGCATTACATCTTGTTTTAAAAATATATTATTACGTAAACTTAAATACCTAAATGTTATTGTAGTTAAAATAGTACACGAGCAATAAAAAAGTTATTTAAAAAGTTACATTACATTCACAGAAAAAAATTACGTATATAACTAGCTCTTTACAGCTTAAGATTCTTAAATAACTAATAACTTTCAACTGAATATTTTTTTTTCAATCTTACGTCATTACTAATTATTCCTGCGATATAATTTTGTTGAATTTTTTTACAAAATTAATTATTTGTAAAAAATATGGCTAGTTTTAATAGCTTTTACTTTTTCATGACCATGTAAACATAATTACATATTACGTTATCGATACTAATTGAAGTATGATTTAATCTAATTTTAATATTTACTTTTTATCAAAGAACACACATACGCACTTTAACATACTTTGCTAACCTAAAGCGATTTGATGCAATAACTTTAATGTATGTTATTGCTAAAAATCTTTCAAAATGCTCTCCATGTTTCACGCCCACATGCATCTGTTTTAGGTGCTTCAAATATGGTTGTATTATTTTATTGTATTGCGATAAGATGTAACATTGCCCATACCTTGGAACTTGTAACACGGTGATATCTGTAACGCGCTGATAACAATTTAAATAATTAAGTTTAAGAAAAAAGTGAATAATTAAATAAAATATTACTCACTTAAAGAATTAAATGGCATTATTGCAGTAATAGTAAATATTTACAATTACCGCTAAGATCAAAACTGGATATTTATTAGATTAGTCACTAAAAGTGAGATAATAATTAGTTTAATACAATAACTTTGTTTTGACTCCGTCATTATTTCTTAACCACTAATTTATAGGCAATCAAAATATCTAATCTTGTCGATATAAACTGTTAAACGATGGCCTTTTCAAATTTAATTTTAAGATACACGCGAAGTATCTGATTTTAAAATTTATTATTACAATTAATTAAATGATAAAACTTATTAGCGCAATAAAATTTCTCTTTTAGATATTCCAAGAATACGTTTTACACATACGTACGTACACGTTTATGTTAAAGTTATTTATTGGCGACTAAATATACTTACTACACTAGAGCACTGTTTAAAATATCGTTTCAAAGGACTCCGGTGAGTCTTTAAGTTATTTAACCCTGAAAGTAATGGTTCTAAAATAGCTACAAATCCCTGAGTGGTAACATTTTAGTGACTAATACTGTATATTATGGGAGTGTACATAGTGGTGTCTTTTTATACATTTAATAAGTGAGGCAACATGTTTTAATTGCATTTCTACTTTTGTTTAGATGTATTACTTAGAACACTCGTATGAGTTTAGTTTTATGGAGTTGACAAATGTGGGCTTTCATTGATTTATATGTATTTAAATTTAGGCTTTAATTATTTTATATCAAAATAAATGAATTTATATTCAATTATATTACTTATAAAGAACTGCTATTTCTTTTTTAAATATCAATTATTTTGAATTAAAGCTGGAAATATACAAACTACGTGCTTATAATGTGTAGGCTTGACGTCGAAGCTAATAGGCTTTTCCATCGGCTAGACAGCTAGTCATTTGAGATAGGAAATTGAGTCGTCGGCTTATTTCTACTTTGCTCTCACTATATAATGTAACTGTGTATCCCGCTTTACGTCCGTTTCACTATTACGTATATTATTACGGTCACACTTGTATGAATCTGTATCTAATTGTCAATGAAAAACTATATAAGACAATTGACATTGCTCCAAAAAAATAAATACACAAAATATGAATGTGCCACATATACAGTATAATTATAACAGTTGATTCGTATTATTTACTAAAATAAACACCCTTAAACAAATACCGACTCACCGTCCGTTCTAAGAAAATTATCATCTTTAGCAGGGATCTTAATGCATCAAATTACCATTTAATGTTGATCCTCCGATTGCTGCTTGACAAGAAGATATTTGTTGTTGTTGAATAGAAGCTTGTATGTAGAGAGGATCTTCACAATTGGTTGCAGATGACTCGACTACCGAAATAGATGAAAGCACTGCGATAATAATATCAGCGTTTATATATCACATTGCTGTTGATTAGAATATGTTTAGATGCATTGCAATAATAGTATTTTAATAGTATTTTATGCCTCATTTTAACATTTATTGCTATATAAATATTCATACTAGCGGTGTCCACGACTCCGTTCTCGTTAAATTCAACCGTTGCTTTAATTTGTGTTACTGACTTATTTGTAATTTGCAACAAAATGTACGTCCCTAAAAATCTCCCAGGTTAGAGTTAACTGTTTTACAAGTACTTATTAAGAATTAAATATCTATATAATTCTAATTATCTTTATTATGTTGGTACATATATATCTTATGATTTTAGTAACGTGACATGTCGTTTAACTTAAATAATACTATTTATTTTAGTTTTAATATTAATTTCAAGCCCATTTACTTGATAACAGATGACGCTACGTATCTTTACTTTATGGATCGGTGAAATTATCTTATATCTTTAATAGACTTTAAGCTTATTAGAAAATAAATATAATTAATAAATTGTATTCATTCTGGCTTTTTTCAATAATTAATTACAACTGCATAATGTGTTTGGGAAAAAAATAACTTTACGCGGTTCACTGAGTCGGTTTTTTATTTTTCTAGAGAAACTGCATTGAGCACTAGGATAAAAACGAGCCTGTATGATGCTCCAAGATAAGCTTCTTTCAATTTTAATCGAAGTAATTTCACTGTATATTTTGTATATTTTTCCTCTGGGAACTTGATTGGAAAACGGGATGAAAACCATCCTATATGTACAATACATCCAGGCCAAATAATGTCATTCACTTACGTCTACTAATAGACAGATTTATATATCAATTCTACTGTGTGGGTCTTCGCTACTGTTTGACACCCAACCAATATTCTTTTTTTATTCTTTTACAAAATTGGATATTTTACTCTTTTATTCTATATACCTACAGAATATAGAAATAAATATACAAGATGTAAAAGACAATTTTTTCTTGTATATCAACTATTCAACTTTTTAGTAAATTAAATGACCTAAGAGTAAATAAGCTTTTAAACCATGTATAATTGTGTTGTAATAATTAAATGGTATCGCAAAACTAACATTATGACATCATACCTTACTTTTAAACTCTTACTTAACTAGTAGGTACGGAGCCGCTGTTCAAACAAGTAAATAATCATATGTGATGAGTAGCTACGTTCGTACTTGCGTAGTTGATAAGGAAGATCACAAATGACCCTAGACTAGGCACGTGGCAAGCTAAGTTATGTGATAAAAGTGATAAGTGACTTGTTCCTAAAACTATAAAATAAATGTAAGTTATAAGCAATGCGTACGTTTTAATGAAGATCCTGAAGATGGGAGCGCACGGGTCCAAAGAGAAGCTTTACAGAAGTGGTTCTGAAAAATATCCGTCCAAACTGCCCGTTCCTAATGATAAGGCAGATAAAAAGTATAAATTAGCTGTAAATCGAGAGAGATTTGGATCTTTTGGTGCAAGAGGTAAGCATTGATTAGAGAAGTTGAAAGTAACATTTAAAAAGTTACAATTTTATTTAAAATAGTTTCTGATCCATAGAAAACTTAGTTACATTTTTAACGTATAGAAGAAGAGTATGTCTTAGTTATTATATAAGTCCCTCATTCCGGGAAAAATATTAAATGACTTTTTTGTGTTGCAAGATTCGTTCAACCAAATTCCTTAATTACTTTCAAATATTAAAACGAGTTTTTACCTTATTTATATTCTACCTTGTTATTTACAATGAACTACCTTGAAAGATTTTTGATAAAAAACAGTCTAAAGATAATATTAAAATATATTAAGCGAAAAGTTACTAAATGCACAATAGAAGGACGTTAACTTATTTTACGTTGATAAGTAGATATGCCTTAAATATTGATGTATAGAGAGATATTTAAGAAGATGATTACAAATGTTTTATCTTCACTAAAGGCATCAAATATATAATTTTACAAAGTACGAAAATAAAAAAAAAAATAAAAACGATAAATATTTTTAGAAATATTACCCCAAACATGTGGTGTTAATTTTTTTATTGTGATACAATATTTTGATAAATAAAAAGGTGTAAAAGCAAATGTGTAACATGTGAATTCAAATAATCCTTTCCAGAAGCTTTATAGAAATCACGTTGAAATATTCAATGATGTTCACGTGTGGCTATTGAAAATAACTTATAAATTATGCGCTTAATGATATACATATATCAAACACATTTCTAACTTTCCAATGCAGTGTTATGTTTGACTTAATGACGCGGTTGTGATAATCGTTGCATGTTGCTGAAGAAAAAAATATTCATGATGTTTTTATCTTCAAGGCATTGTGTAAGCGTCTTCCCACAAGTATTGCGTGTACGTGTACTTCAGATATGGGTGATGTGAGTTGATAAACATAATAAAATTTGCTTTCAAGAACTTCATTTTACAATTTTTAGTTTAAATTTTATTTGCAAAAGATAATACTATTTATGAATATTTTTGTTCATCTATTTCAACGTTTCAACTGTTATAAAAGTTTTTTATTATAAACGATTAAATACAATATGAAGATAGTTGAACTTTATGTAAAATTTTATTTTTATTATTGGATACTTGCATAACAATTTTATTATATTTTAAGCCTCTTAAACATATTAAAAACCTTGAAAGAAGTAGCGTTTGCGTAGTGGACGTGAATTTCAATACTCTAGAGGTCTAGCCAATTAAACTAGACTTTCGACACGATATATTGTGAATGGAAACTGTATTACATAACAATTTATTTTAAACAATAATATATTTTTTATGACTAATTGTTATAATTCGTTATGTCAGATAAATAAAAAATGTCACTTAGTTTGAATTTGGAAAGTTTGCTGAGTTATGTAAAACTAGTGCATCTGGCTTACTTTCGATTAGGTTGTCATTTTTCAATTGGTATCATAATACACGTGTATTTATTACTTACGGTTCCTTCGAGTATTTTTATAATTGTGATTTATAAATATGATGTATTGAGAAATATTTCGTTTTTACAACAGTTTTCTAAATACTATATGTATTTATAAAACAAAGTTGTATACTTACGTCTGGATAATTTATGAGCGATGTATTAAAAATCTTATCTTTAATTAAATTTAGTATTTATGTAAGTTGTGTGTTATGGCATTACCACATGGAATTTATTAGATGGGTGGTTTAAAATGTTTGATACTGTTTGATGTGTTTCTGTAAACGAATTTTAATGAAAGTTAAGAAAAAACAATAAGTAATATTATGGAAACCAAAATAAATTGTATTATTTTAAAATTATTCATCTGATAAAATCTACACAAATGAAATTGCGGGCGACGAATCGTCTCATATTTACCTTTTTTTTAGTTCTCGCGTCCTTATTAATGATGACTTATGAGCCATAGACAAAGTGAACCTATGAGTATTGCAGATGCTATGGCGAGTCTTACGAGATGGAAAATAGAGAAAACATAATTTAAATATAAATATGCCCCTGAATGGAGATTGAACCTGCGATCAATGATGTACAGTTACAAATATTCCAGCGGCACCATAATGACTTTATAAAATAAAATGTTAATAATTTTATTAAAATTTGCAGGAAATGGGAAGAAGCGGGACAGCACCCCAACGCCTACAACGCCGAGTCGCCCTACACCGGCACCCCAACCCCCACCTGCTACTGGTGAGTCATTCCTTATTAAATGTCTATTTCTATGACTACTGAATCAGCTCTTTACTTATAGATTATCGTTTATAAAAAAATGTCTATTTAAATACCGGGTGAAATAGAACCTGTAATTTAAATATTTTTTCCATTGTTCGATATGGATATTATGAGTACAATAAAAAATACCGAATGTCTATAACTTTGGAAATGTTGTTATAACATGTTTTTAATCCTGACCATTCAACAAAGAGAGCCAATGGGCTACACATATTTCCTAACACATTACGCAATTTGTTCATAAACAATAGCCTGTAGAAGTTGTCCTTTAAAAAGTATGTCAAATAGTAACTAGTTTGATTAGTTACATTCGGTGACTTGCAAATGTACCTTAATAGCAATGTGCATTGTGACGTGCAAACAAACATCTTTTTATTTTCAACCTCTTAATTTGTTTTCTCTTTATTGTAAGTACTAAATAGTTAATTAAATATCTTGCGAATTAATTAATTACAGACAATTTTACAGTTTCGTGAAATATTGCTCACGTAAAAAAACTCGTAAAAATTATTACTTTGTGGCACGATTAAGATTTCGAATGCTATTTAAACTTATATTATTTAAATTTATAATATATATAGGTATTTATATATTCGTATCTATATACCTATATATATTATACCTACTAGTTATCGATTGCAAATACGTTGGAAGGGCTTCCGTTTGCCTTACTATTTCCATTTTCCACCCGTTATTATTGCGAATTGGGCCCAAGGTGTTGCTGCTTTTATCACGAAACATGTGATATAACATGGGTGTAATTCATTCAGCTTATATTTTTAATATATACATTATATTTTGTTAATACATGTATAGAAACGTTCATCATCCTTAAAAACTTATGCTAAGAACACATTTTCATGTATGTATAGTATAGCTCCTATAGCTATCTAGAGTTTAGTGTTTACAAATAGACAAAAATTTAAAGAGTCACAAAATTTTATTCTATCACCATGCTTACATACATGTTTTTTCCGTCATTATAATCAAAGAGTATACAGTGTGACAGTACTACATTAAACAACTCTTTAAATATTAAATTAATCAAATAAATGTTTTATAGTATGTTGCGTTTTTAAATGCCGCAGCAAATCAAATAAAATAACTTCAATACAGCGGCTCGCAGGCGCGACGACAATAAGTATTAAATACAGTTTCATTACGTGTTGCGTAAATTTTCAGCTAAGAAAAATGGCGTCGTGCAAAAGCTGTCATCATCGCCGGTGGCAGTACGCGCGCGCACCTCCCTCGCTCCACCGCCCTCGCCTCGCAAACCCGTTCCACATCGAGTGCCTGCGCAGAGACCTAACACACTCGCAACGAGTAAAGGTTAGTTTTGCATAGTTGGCTGTTGCCCTCGACTTTAACTGCTTACACTCGAAAATTATATTAAGCCATATTATTTTCGAGACAAAAACATCCATCGGCATAAGCTATATCTAACACATCGTTATTGCTTTTTTATTAATAAATATTCGTTCTTGCAATATTTACAATATTCGACTCATTTTGGAAAGCACGATCGCAAATTATAAAATAAATATTTATTTTACTAGATAATATCACAGACAAGTGAAAGGATAAAATATAAATAGCAATATCTCCACAATAAAAATATAAAAAAGTAAAAAAAATGGTCATCGACTTGTTATTGATATATAATATTACCTTGCCTTTTGAGTATTTATATTTTAAACCTTTCTTTTTTGCATATATTTGTGGCGCCATCTCTTACATACAGCGATAAACAAATAGCCGATCACAGTGGCATTTGAAGTTCTTGTTTATGCAATGAATAACAGATGGCGCTTTTAAATCTACATTTTATTCCGTGACTATTTCGGGTTAATGTTAGATAGTATTTTTGGCGTTAACCAACAAATTAGACAAAATTCCGGTTTCACAATTATTTTATTCTAATATTATCCAATTACCTATGTCACGTTAATCTTTATTACAATCAAAAGAACGTGTCTGAAAAGGCGAGCCTTTTTACTAATCCAGAGGATGACACAACAAACCTTTTTCCCGCGAACGCGCTAGGGAACCACAGATAAAAACATGTAGTTATCATTGTAACAATACGTCGCGTTAAATGCTCCAACAATATATTAAAATAATATCATATAAATTATGCTAACAGTATATAATATATATACACATACACTTTGTTTCTGTTAAGTAATAATTAATATTAACCAAAAAACATTGAACTAAGAGTGTCTTTTTATAGGTACACTTTATTTTTTTTGGAATTACTAAACGAATTTTATTAGAACTTTCTTGTTATTACGTTTCATCATCTCATTTCATTAATGTTCATCCAACAAAATGAAATACTGGATGAAGATCTATAATAACTGTTCTCATATAAAAATATAAGTCTAAACTATGAGATATATTGAAATGCTTTTCTAATAGTAATTCAGCACGATGAGCTCTTTTTATTGAAATATGAAAATTAAAAACTACTAATGAACATCTGTAGAAACATTAAACAACAAGTTCTATATCATGTAAGGAAAGATCAAGTAAATAATATGATAGTATGCGAAAACACTGACTTATAAAAGCATTTTAGGACAAATACTTTTTATAATACCATAGTACCTTCGTATGGTGAAGTCTAACTTATAAGTATTGTATCTAATTGTGATAGATAGAATTTTAAATCTTATAATACAATTACTTTCTTGCACGGATCACAATAGCAAATTGTGATATTAATTTACTCAACATAATATATTTAAAATGTAAATAAACATACATAATATAGTATACAGATGTTGGAAGCTTGTAGAATATTAATAAGCCATATGTTTACTAACAGTGTTTCAAACAATATTGTAATATGCAAAATAGAATTACAACGGATATTGGTTCATATTGGGATATCCTAATCCCTTACTTGCGCATGACTACGATATAAATTGCTATTAAACACTTACATATTTACGTAGTGTAAATATGTTACTTACTTATTTTAACGGGATCTTTTAATAAAATTGTATTAAAAAAAGATTCATAAATATACATATAAAAACAAATTCCTCATCGGCTTAGATAGGTTTATAGAACTTTATTATCGGCTAAGACAATTGTCACTTATGCGATAACATGGTTAACTTAAAAATCTAATACACAACAGTAATATTTATTTGTGCGGAAACAATATTTAAAATGTTTAAATGAAATACAATAAAAAATTAAAAAAGACTTAGATAGGGACTAGATAGGGATGTAATTAACATTATGACTTTGTTTTTCGGGCTAATATAGTGCGCTATGTTTTTGACATATATAGATACTTTCTGCATTGAATCCATTGTATGCATTAAAAGGTTTGTAAAGAGAAACCATGTACCGTTTACTAATTATGCCAAAAATTGGAGCACATAAATTCTTCAATATCAAGTATACCCAAAAACATTAAGATCACCCCATTTTATGAATTTTGGATAATATTGTCCCTATTGATAGTAATTAAATTGAAAAGTATTTATTTTCAGTTTTAGTAACTAAAGGTGCTTTCAACCTTTTTCAGTGAGTGCAATATGAGAACAATAGAAATAAAACTTAAAAATAAAAATAAATTTGCAAAATAAATTTATTATAGATCCTATTTTTAAAGACTATAAAACAAAAATCAAGAAAGCAGGAACGTCATTATATAGTATCTGGCAACTTGAAAATAAGGTGAAGTAAATGTCTCAAAACTTTCTGATTTTTTCAAATGATTGATTGGATCTTGGTCTTTATATGATCCGCACATTTTTATCGTCTTGTGTTTGCAGTGGAGCACGTTATTCGGTTTTCAAAAAATATGATCCTAGTGTTTACTGCATGCATAAGTGCGGATAATTGTATGGTCGATGTCAATTTTTAGAGAAATTCTTCTAGAAGCGATTGCTATGCTGGCGTTCAACCAATTATGCTACTACATAATAATGGTGACAATGCTGAACATCAACGTCAATTTTTGAAAGCAGAATGTTCGTGCGCACACATCTTTATAAATTTACCAAAAAACCGATCGGTTATTTCTTATAAACATATATTTACTCAAACCCTGGTAACTGCGTCATTAAGTTGTCCAATTCCTTGAATATTCCCAAAATTTACAATAAAAAGAAGAGAAGTTGAGGATACCTTTAATGCTAAGTTTATAACTAAAAAAATTGATGTTATAATGATAATTTTAATTTTCTTGTTATTGTGCTCGTTCTTCCAAGTACGCTATGTAAATTTTGCATTGTTTTCGGTTCCGGGCGCATGTACATATTTTCAGGCAAATCAGACGGCAAGAAGTGGGAAACGAACTAGCGTTGGAAGATTTTTCTTACATTTATTGCTGTTTTTTATTGATAGATTTTCCTTACTAAATGTAAGATTACACTATTACTATTACAGAGACAATAATACACTTTTATTGTTCAAAAAATACAGAAAACAAAAAGAAAATTAAATCATACATAAAAAAAGTAAAATGTACAGTAGGCGGTTTTATTGCTATAAGCGATTTCTGCCATGCAATCTTAAGGTAGTTAGATCGGTAGGTAGTGAATTCGCTTTAAATATGCATATATTGTAAATATATCCTATAAAACATCTGAATAGTTAAAATATACGTATATTAAATATACATAGTAATGTGTAGATAAAACAAAATAATAATATTGATAAAAAAAAAAAAAGATTGAAGCTTCGGTAAAGTAGTAAAAATAATATGAAAATTTAGATTATGTGTTCAATAACTTAAACGATTAAGACTTAGCACGTCCTCATACGAGTACATATACAAGGGAAACTAATAAAACGTGAAAGTTTTTGGACATACTATAAAGTTTTTACAATATCATTTCCATGCAATTTCTAATAAAGTTTCTTTGTGCAAATTTTATTTTTGGACGAATTCCACCTCTTATTATCTAAGCACAAATATACTTATATAGCTAGCTGGTCATGCTCCAAATGTTAAGAGATTTCTACATGTAAGTACGTACGTCGCCTCATTTTATCAGATTTCAGTATTGTTAATGAAATATGTTACTATAAAAAAATATATATCCTTAAATAGTATAAATGATACAACATTGAAGCAACGTTGCAGTTATTCTTTAACTTAATAGATTTTATTTTTATTGCAATTTATTATTCTTCAGAGTGCATTTATTGTGTAACTAATAGTAATGAGTGGTTTATATGTTATTTTAATGGTGCCGCTTATATATTTTATTATAAAAATATATTCTTTAAAAATAAAGTTTTAAAATGTTGTACCTACGTTTATAATACATATTTTTAAGTATTCAAAATCCATAACGAAATCATTATATGTAGTCATGACTCCTCATATACATTGTCAATCTAATTTATAGCTAACCAGTCCTTTTTACATTTCAAAGATTGACAATAAAGGGAAACGTGAATTGTATTGAAATTTTATTATAATGAAAATAATATCACATATATAATAAACGCCTGTCGTCAGTCGCAGAGGCACAAGTGTGCGGCTGTAAACGCGACAGGTTGTGGGTTCGATTCCCACTGCACGAAATGAAAGTTTAGTATTTTCATTTCCTGGGTTTGGTAACAGGACAAAGCGCAGCGTTGAGTTCCGCCACACAGCACGCAATGCCTCTATTCGGCGGAAAGTGCGGAACGAAGTGTCTTAACACTAGGTTCTCAGGTTCCCTCTGCCTACCGTGCTATATGCGGGATACAGCGTGAAGTTAAAAAAAATAAAATTATTTAATATTATTAATATGAAACGAGCACAACATGAATGCCACGATTTTTATATATTTCACGTCGGGATTGTCACGTTATAGTGGTATAGTTCTGTCATTTTAAGCAGGTTTTCATTACTTACGTGGCATGTCGTAGCTTTTTATGGCTGAAATTATTCAGCTTAAAGTAAAAGATAACTAATTTAGATCTCCAATTTTGGAACTTTCAACTTGTATTTAAAGATTTTTCGAAATGTTTTGTAATTTTAAGCATATGTTATTGTATTGAATGGCATTAGTTGAATATTTTTTTAATATATAAAATAGATAACGCCTGTCTGTAAACGCGACGGATTGTGGGTTCGATCCTCACTCCAGAAAATGGAATTATTCATTTCCTGGGTTTGGTAACAAAACAAAGCGCGGCGTTGAGTTCCGCCAATCAGAACGCAATGCCTCAATTCGGCGAAAAGTGAGGAACGCAGTGTTTTAACACTAGGTCCTCTGCCTACCCTGCTATATGCGGGATACAGCGTGAAGCTATGTATGTATGATAAATATAAAATAGAAACATCATTTATTTTTATTTCAAATATTGTCTTTTTTTAATCAACTCGTTTTATTAGACTGGTTTTCACAGTGTTACATGTAATTAAAGCGATAATACCTACGTATGAATTTTAATTGTCTACCTTATTACGTGTGCCAGTTTACATAATATCTTTATATTCGACAATTCCTTCCTCATTAATGGTAGAAATTGACGTTAGACAAATTTTTTCCCCTATTTTAACGTATAAGCTATTTATTTAATATATAATAATAATAAGGACGTGCTACTTAGCTAGTAGGTAAAAATGTCATAGACAAAAAGCAAAAAGAGCAACAATACTTTTCCTAATTTTTGTAAAAATGATTTAAAATCCTATAAATTTGCGGCAATGGATACAGGGTGAGTGGTACCCAACGAAAGTTTGTTGATGGATTGAAGAAAGCGCTTGATAGGCGAGGGCAAGCGACACTGTGGCTCGAGCGGTCGGACGGCTAACACAAAAAAGATTTACCTCTTAGCATTAGCTCCCGAAATCGTTTATTACTATCTCTTAATGGAAATAATACCTAATGTACCAAACAGCTATTAGTCAAAACTTTTGGGTTATTTAATTTAAGATTTAAAAACTAATCCAACTGTGACATGCTCGTTTCTAACCACCGTTATATACTCGATTCGTCAGCATAACTGTGCAAAAAAATTAACGAATTGTAAAGTTTTTTAAGAACAATGAGTCCGCTTCACAAATTTGTGTCATTTTTTCAACCTGACAAGAGTAACCGCAAAAATTTGCTAAGTCAACAAAAGATTTTCTCTAGTGAACTTAATATTCGAACAGAAATTGAGGATTTGAAGAATCAATGGGGCACTCTTATTGGATATCGAGTTAAAGGTAGGATAACCTTTTCTAAAACAATTATTTATCATTATGGTTAAAATTGTTAGTTTGTTATTATTATATTAAAATATACAATATATTCAACAAAAAAAAAATAGAACAGTTTGTCGTAGAGTAATTATTCAATAACTTACTAAATTAATTTCGCTGATCCGAATTAACTGTGATGTTTTTATACTATTTTGTACAGTTTTGGTGTTTTATGTTGCTGCTTTAAATTCAGAAGATACGTTTTATGTTAACTCATTAACTTCGTTTTACTTGTATACACGAATCAATGTAGTCGATCCCTCATAGACTAGATATAACGATTAGGATTTATTTTTATAAATGTAATTACAATAGCGATTGTCAAATGTAACTGTTTATTTATTTGTATACGTTCTTGTTTCTATAGAAAATAATAAGAATCATGACTTTAGACGATCCTCATATTTAGGCACACAACAATAGTTTTTTTCCCATTGCAAATTAATAAAAACAATTTCGTAATTTGCCCCACTAAACACTACATTTGCAACTCGCTATTGTTTTATATTTCATTATATTAACGGTGTGGGATAATGAAAATCAGATTAGCCATCCGCGCCAAACACAATTGAATTTGTTATTATCATAATTATTTGTTTCATACTTTAAATTCTTAATGAAAACAATAATTAGCACATAAAAGTTAATATTTCAATGTAAGGTTATAAAGGTATTTTTGTAAACGATGTCTAATAAGCTATAAACAGATAAGATAATTAGCACATAATTATATAGGTATAACTAAGGAATGAAAGGGCACATAAGGGTCGTAATAACATTAGAAATTTCTGGGCTTTGTCGATAAAACTGGAAGTAAGTATTATTATTTTATATTAATAATTGTATTTAATGTAATGACATTAATTTGATTGATGAATGATTAGATTTCAATTATACACATATGCAAGAAGAGAAACGATTTATTTGAAATGAAGCAGGTATATAAACAAGGGATCCTTATATGCATTTAACGAACAAACATGCGCAAATGAAGCTTGAAGCTTGGTATAAACGCATCAAAGTGTCCGTCACACAACGGAAACGCATTGCCATTTTATAAACGATGCTAAGCAATGTGGGTGGCATCACCTCTTGCGATGGATTGTTCGATTTCTCTATTTCTGTTCTCTTATTATTGTTGGATTGATTATAATAGAAAGCACGTTGTGTACGTACGTACGTACGTACAGCATCAGTATGAGAAATTTTCTTAATTCTTTTTTTATAAGTCTTTAACTTTTGTTTACGATTGCGTTCAAGAGACGATTGTAGGCAGTTCAAATTCATCTATTATCTCTATATCATATTTTTTCAAAATTTAAATTAATTTAAAAAGATGTAAATTCAGATAAAGTTTTTTAAATAATTTGCCCATTGAAGGAAGATCTTCTTATGTTTAATGAAAATGTTTTAAACATATATAAACGCACGTGTAGAAAGGGACGAGATTTTTTACACGTACACAAAGTCGTTTGTAGTCTAATTGTCAACATATTTTATTGATAAATATTAAAAATGCATCACAGTCTTTATATATACAATAATAAATTATTGCATGCTCTCGATTTCTTTTAGATAAACATACAATTTCTAGACATTTAAATTAAGTACATTTGCGAAAGTAATCGTATTTCAAATGTTTTAATATGTTTATCATAGAAACAAACGTGTAGAAATGTGACTTTCTATTTATTTCAATTATAGTATTCACTTTATATAATAATTCCTTTAGAGAAAAATTGGGCCTACTATACAACAAAAATACCTGGAGAATATGATTATTTTGTATGTATCAAGATTGCCACCACGAATTGCTTTACACTTTTTGCGTGAAGATTGCCTCTTTAAACAATTTCGTATAAATATCAAATTTAATTGTATTGTATAATAATGAAAAGAAAACTATTGCATATAATATACTATATTTATTATACATAATAATCGTTGCTATGAATTATATTGTCATTTTTAATCGACGAGTGCTAGGTAGTTAGTTAATTTCCAAGATATATATCAGGAAGTAACAAGAGCACTTAACAACACATTCTCATACAAAACTAGATGTGATATGATGTGAGCAGCGTAACGGATAATCTTTCTGAAACAGTTACATAAGTTATCAAAACTCGGAAATCGCTAGATTTTGAAACCGGTACGAATCGTGTCAATACACTCAGTCCTCGTGGGTGGATGATTCTTTCAAGCAAAGAAAGCGTGTTGTCCGGTGTGGGTTGTAATGGCAATTTACAGCTTACTGCGCGCGTTTAACGGCTAAATATGTTGAATAATATTTTCAAATGAACAATTATTCATCAAATGATGGATTTAGAGAGTTCGTGTTCACTCTGCAGATTTTCTCGAATATTAGCAAAACGATTTAAGGTGAAAATGCACTCATGATATAAATTGCTTTCTGCTTTTGCAATTATTTAGCTAGCAGAGAAGTCATGCGTGAGCAACGCCGCGCCGCTTACCTCCTACTTAGTTTCCACATTTGATAGCAATTGTTATGAGTTCACATATTGACAATTCGTTTAATAGTAACTTCATTATAATTGTTCGGTTCTTTTATCTGATGTCAGCACGTCATCAGATTTCTTCCTCTATTAGCGTTCAAAGCCGGGATCCGGGAATTCAATCGTAGGCACTCCCACGCCTTATTTATTGCTTCCTTACTTTATAATTGTTCTGAGAAAAAATCTATGAATATAAAATTTATAAGAGTACATAAAATACAACGTATAATATTAAGAAATGCAACAAATTAATTGTAAAATGAAATATGTCATCGTTTAATTATTTTATAGTTAAGTTAGAATACTAACTTTGTCACTTTTTAATATAAGGAAGTACATTTGTCTGCTGCACACGAAATTCGTCCTTAATTTATTTTTATAAGGATTACTATCCAGCACAAACGAGTTTTGTGGCTTTTTACTGTTACTTTTAGCGTTTTCTCTTGACTTCACCAAATTATTAGTTTTTTGAGTCTCAATGTGTTTCAGTATATAAAAGCTTCCCAAAATAATTTGAACAACGCTATCAATTAATTTTAATATTATTACTTCTTAATGAAAGAAAAAGTACACAAGCACATATTCTTTCAAGAATTAATTTAAATTCGAAAAAGATTCTTATATAAGAAACTATTTAACAAACTGTTCGTGACACAGTAGTATGGGATTATTACTTATTAGTAGTATGCATGATGCATGAACTGCCAGTGAACGCGATGATTACGACTTTAAGTCACACCGTCATCAAAAATTTCTCCTTTCTTTTTGATGTAATTTAATTGTGCAATTATACGTCATTTTACAAGAGGGCAATGAAATATTTTATGTTATTTTTATTTAAATATATTAAGCAGTAAACGTATTTACTATAAAGATTGCTACATCAATTATTTTAAATATATAAATAAATAAATTATATCTTCGTGTTAATCAATGTAAAAAATTTGCAGACTAAGGCGTTAAAAATATTAAAAAAAAACATTATATAACAAAATGTATGTGTGCCTGTATAAAGCAGTTAGCATCTCACAAGTTACGTATTCTTTCATAAGTGGTCCTTAATCACTGAGTGCAGGAATTGTTGTCTCTATGTGAACACGTAAATGTCATACATTGCAACACCGGGTCGACTACGAAGTGCGACCGACTTAGCTTAGAGAGGTCAACAATTATACATTTACGTATATCAAAAAAAAAAAATGTTAAAAAAATCTGCATAAAGAATTACCGTGAAGCGATAATAATACTACATGTATATATTTGTGTTTAAAATATTTTTATATTTTAGGTACTACACGGCATACATGATGGCTAATTTTTGATATTAAAAGCTCTAAAGAGTAGCAATACATCAATTTGAAAGCCCATGAGTAGCCAGATGCACATTTTATCGTTTCTGGCTAGTTTTCAAGTGGCGAAAACCCATTAGGGGAGTATTATATGATGTGAGTAACTCACAGATAAGGATATTTTTGCACAGCTACTACGATTGCTATCTTTACGTGCTAAGTAAAATCAATTAACAATGCACTGACTTTGTAATGCTTAATTATTTAATATTTTGATTAGAGAAGATAATCCGTTTGCAGTACTTTTATTTCTTCTTCTAGGTCTTTAGTTAGCCTTTAAAACAGCTTCTTCAGGTCCTAAAGGTTGTCTGGAGACTGGAAGACAAGGCCACAGACGCCGTGTATTTTTGCTTTTATATGTAGCTTCCCTTAAGCTTGCAGTAATTATTTTATTATAAAAATTATAATTAAAATTATTGAATCATTTAAGACTACGAGAGGGCCCAGGTATACACACTTCATTATACACACACCTGCTACTTCCTTCGTTTTTTTCGCATATTCTAAGTAGATACTATATCTGTTGTGAATCATAGAAAAAAAGTTTTCCATGTACAGGCAGACTAACCCAAGCCAGCGTCTTTAACAAAATATAAGTCAAATAACAAAGTATAAGTCTGCAAAATCTTAATATAGAATAGAAACTTGCATATTCGTGAATATATAATTAAATCATATAAATAAATGTATCAATACCGGAAGAAGAACCGGATCGAATATGTGCCAAATGGATTTGAAAATACAAATTGACGTGTTTCATAAGACACGATTACATGTGCAATATTATTTTGCTTTCAGTTTTCACTGTTTGTATACAGATCTTATGGAAACGTATTATATAAACACGATGGTTGAGGCTTCGAATTATAAAAGAAATATATTTCTTTGTTATATCTCAAATCTCTAAGTTTGTTAAATGAAGTGTGTAATAAATAATATTAATTGCACTGCAGACTTACAGGGGACAGTTATCTTATAAATAAGTGTAAGCGAAAAGAGATAGCTAATTACGTTAGCTTATTGGATTTTAATTATATAACGGATTAAATTGACTAGAAAATCAATAATAATATACTTACATAGATATTATTTGAATTTTATTGTCTTTTTACAAGTTAATTCAATTATTTTAAAGTATTTATTGCGATTGTAGTTTCTTCTCTTTTAGAGTTATTCTCACAAATAGTAAAACTAAATTAACTGTAAAAAAGTAATATAAACGAGTTACAATTTAAACCATAAAAATCTGTTTACTATTAACTTTTTATTGTTCATCGAAATGCATTTGGATTTTATTCCATTCTATTTAAACCATGAAGTGTAAGCACTAAAGTATAAATAAATTAAGTTGCTTACCTAAATAAATAAAGAATTTAAATAAGTAAAATTGTACTATATAACATTATACTATATGGATAAACGATTTTGGATTATAAAATTATACTACCTTTTAGGCATTTTATTAAATAAATAATAGTTCCTATAAACTTTATTTATTTCTCATTTTTAATTCTTGTTTAATATAAGATTATTACTTAAAAATCAATGTACATACTTTACAGGGATTCCTTAAAATAATTGAATTATTATAAGAAGTAGTTAATGTAAATAGCAAGTAGGGATGTACAGATGTGGTTGGCAGTGACATTTCCAATGTCACTTTAATCAATCATTGGTTCGTCACGGGGTTTTGGCGCCGACGTGCAGTTCCGTCCACCCCGGGAACTATTTATGTATCTTTCATTACTTCTCAGAAGTGAAGCCGCAAGGAAACGCGGAGGTTTTTTTATCGGATGCAGCCCCATTTGCTCTTATTTTTAAAAAGCTTGCAATTCTAAATGGCTCACGGTACACGTTATCAGAAAAGAATATACGCTCTAATTGGAAACAGTTGTTATTAATATACTCGTAGGTATATAATTAGATTCCAAATAACTCCCTAAATATAAGATGTTGCAGCATATGAAAACGTTATGTTTCCTAGACTTGTATATCATGTTCAAATTTATTTTGAGTTGCCGGTTCCTTAATTCAATTTTCAGTGAAATAACATTGAGTTATGGAGTAAGTAAGAGCAATTCTGTTAGGTATTCGTATACATCCGTCGTTGCGCGTGCGCCGATTCTAAAATATTATGCATGTTTATACGAATAGAGAATAAAGTAGAAATATGTTAGACATTGCATGTGGAACGTAAATACTTGTTTAATAACTTATTAATATTCACAAGTATTTGTAACTGTGTTAGTCTAATTTTGATAAAATGAAAGTTTTTATGGCACTGTTTTTGCACATTATGCAAAGTGTTTACATAATATTTAATTAAACATGAACGGTCATTTTCTTCATTTTTCTTAAGCAATATAAAAATATTGTTGAAATGCAAATACCAAGCTTTAAAAGAATGTATTTGTATTCATTTAATTAAACAATGTTCAAGTTTAATAGCCACATCATACTAGAATCCATTAGCAACATATTTATTGCCTCTATTGGCAACATTCTGCATTTTATGAGATAAACAATCTCTTAAGAGAAATACTACATTGTATAAAGCATAGTCAAAGCTTATAAAGTTGAAATACCATATTGCGTAAACGTAGAAGCATACTTAATATATACATACACCCGTGGGTAATTATACTCAGGCATACCTATGTAAAAATATTATAAGCATGTTATTCCAGAGAATATATTGTTAAATTTAATAAAAAAAATAACGAACCTTAATACTCTTGACATAAATACATCGTACATCATCTGATTCTTTCGTAGGTTACTTTTTATTTGAAGAGTAATTCGCATTCGGTGTATGGCCAAATTCTATGTAAAATATTATATCTGCGTTGATACATACATAACAAATATTACACGTTTAGTGTCTTGTAATACTTGCATTATGTGCACATTAACACTAGTATTTCTTAAATGTGATATACACTTATATATACATATGTGAGTCTTGGAAATGATGAATGTTATGTTGTAGTTTCTAGTAAGACGTTTTCCTGGTCTAGAAAGTCAGGTCTATGACTTCAGACATCTATTTTCTTCTCAATGGATCCAAATAACTTTATCATAATCATTTATTTGTCCAAGTTTGATTAATTAATTCAAACAAATAAATGCAAAGTGAGACTTTAATATTTTGTAGCAAATTTATGGCGTTTAAAAATAACATGTTATGATTTAATGAAAAGTCTATTCTACAGTAGCAGCAGTGCAGTATAAATTATTACAATTTAAATTATTCTAAATATTTGGTATCAAGATCAAATAAGCCTTTCATTTTCATATTTATTAAAAGTATGACATCTAAAAATCTATTGTCTATTATTGTATACCGTATCGCCTTGCTACATTCATGTAATACTTGATACATTGTTACCTATTGTCTAGATAGCTTAGACGATGCATACATTATTATGTACTAATTGCACTTAACGTTGGCCGAGGTTCTTTTGTATGACACTGTGCACACAAAAGATTACTTTTCTCTAGATAGAGCCACTACATTTTTCAGTTTTAGCTTATATTTATCTATTATTTTTTTGATTATTTGTGCTTATTATTTCAAAAAATATCTGGATCAGCTTGAAGGATCGTTTAAATTATATTTTTCTTATATCTATAATACTTATATTATTTCTAGCTGGATTTCAAGGTAATGTTACCAATTGGTTTACTCTACTTTTATATTAATTAAAGATATAATATCAATTCTTAAATTATTGGTATAGACAAATAATTTATTTTAGTTTAATCACCTACATAATAATATGTTGAACGAATCACAGATATTAATAGTTACATCTGTTATGTATTTGCGAGCCAGCCATTGCTCTATTTAAAAGTTACGTGTTTTATTGGCGCTAGTTTATTTTCACCTTGTTTCTTTCAGTGGGTAAAGGTGAGGGTTCTTCAAATATTCACTATTTCATAACATTACTCCGATTCCAAAAACATAACTAATAATATTATTACTAGTTAATGATTTATATTTAGTTACTAACCATTTAATGACGACATTTAATGAGATTAATTAATTTGATAGTTAGTTTTGTTTTTTTTAACTAAAAGACATGGGATGTTTTAAATTTTATAAAAAAATATCAGTGACGCTAGTTAAGGCAAGCAATGTGTTCGTATAACTACGTAACAAAACTATATATGACTTGCTTACGTTGATATTGTATGTCTGTGTTTGGAATCGCGCATAAAACGTGACTTTAAAGAAGAAATTATTGGATGCTTAATACGCATGGGTGCACACAAACAGAAGATTCGATCTGCGAAATTCTAATAAACATTCTAAGTGCGAAGAAAGTCAAGTTTTCATGCCATGCATATGTATGCCTCTATGTTGGATGAATGCAGCGGACCAAGACGGTTGTACTTTTAAAGTCTTCTTGGGTAGCATTGTTTGTAAAAACATATTAAAATACATTTATGAGTTTAATAGTATAAAAAAATAAACATTTGAGAAGATTTTTATACGAATTTTATTTTCATATATAAGAATAACTATTATTTGAAATACATTATAATAATATGAAATTATTCACTATAATAGTTGTGTGCAAAATGTATCTTACTATCTCGACATATAATATTGTTAACAAAGTCGTTGCCGTCACTTCAATAACATTATTAGAAAGTAAAAAACATTTTAAATCTTATCTTTTACTCCATAAAGATTATATTCTAAAGACAAATTATTGAATGTGCGTATCCATACGGAACTAACGGATATGCACTAGTCAAAGTACTTACATACATTCTTTAGACGTCACTAATGACTTCCGTTTCGTTTGTTTTGTGTTAGAATAGTATTAATATATTTACTACCTGCCATAAACTATGAAGGACAAAGGAATTGTTAAATATACACTATACTATTCCAAAAAATAATATTATTAGTAATACCTCCTATTATACTTTTTTTAACAATATTTTAATAAAATTTGGTTTTCCGTGATTTTAATGCATATTATAATACCACTACCAACAAGATTCTTAGTCGTTTCTTTCACTATATTTGTAATATTTTTTAATTGTGGCATATTAGGCTATAAAACCTAAAATCAAGTAAAACATTATTATGAACAAGGCCAGTCGTGGCGCAGAAGCACAAGCGTGCGAATGAAAACGCAGGTTGTGAGTTCGATTCCCACTGAAAAAACAGGAATTGAAAATATTAAATATTTATTTAACGGAGTGTCTTAATACTAGGTTCACTCCCTATGCCCACCCTGCTATGTGCGGGATACAGCGGAAGCTAAAATAAATATAAATGAATAGAGTAATAAAGCCATATACCCGGATAGAGTCAGGTTCGCCTTTTTAGTAATTATAACATTAATTAACAACGAGGTCTTGTGTTTCTTACAAATTAATTGCCTAAAAATATGATTTAGATATTTTCGATAGTCCTTGATATGTTTAGACTGTGCACGACCGACCTTTATAGAGCACGTCCACTTTGTTTCCGGTGTTCATATCTATACTGCATCTTAATTAAAGTGTACTTGTTTGTGGCTCTTCTTATTGCTTTTATAGGTCGCATAAAGAATATTTAAGGTATTTAGGCTTTATGCAATTTATACAGTTCTGAAGGCTTTTTGTATGTGATTACTTGTGTGTCAATGGCGAATCATACATAGAACTTTTTGAAGATTTGGTTCTTAATTTCTATATTCGAAGTAATATATTTTATGTTACTATTATATTATAAAATACAACTTATATTTTTTTATTTACAAACTGTTTTTCTTAAAAGTGATTTATTAATTAAAAAATTATGCAACTCAAGAGAATTAATTAATTATTGTAACTAATCAGGATGTCACCAAGATGTGTTATTACTTAGAACACATATATAGTTGAAAATGTAGCAACAAAATGTGAAAGGAGCTATTTTTTATAGTAATTTTAACCTAAATGATATGACACCGAGTTGGCTTTCATTGCACAATTAATTATATATAAAGAATAATTATGCTGGTTTAAATGCATATTAATCATAATAGCATACATCCATAATAAATAGAATATTAAGAACGAACATTTTATGACAATGCGAAAATTGTAGAAAATAATATATAATTTATAATATGGCATCACGAGGTAAAAAAATATAAATAATAGTTGGAATTTTTCTTATCTTGCACACTTTCCACTACGGTTCATTGAACTGCCATGTAGGCAAAAGAAAAGAAAACATGCATGATTGGAATTAAAATTATTTACACATTTTATTTATATTTGTATGCCACAAAATTTAGAAGAGCCGAAGCATGGATATCAGAGATGATTTATGGTTTCATAATATTGTCTATGAGAATTTTACAGACACATTAATAAAGTTTTATTATCATAGAAATCATCAGTGTTTCTAAACTCTTCTCATACTTATTTAAAGATAAGTAAAATAGTTTTAAACAATAAATCTTATCAACACGTAATATCTTCGAAATGTATTTAAATTAACATTTAGTACACTTTATCTTAATTGTGACAGCCGTCCTACTCTATAATTACAAAAGGTAGTATTTAAAGCGCACTTAAAAATCTATTGGAACACTTCATTGCATAAAAATATTTACTAATTTTGATATAATTCTGCTAAAAATATAAAGCAAAAGACCCCATGAAATAGGTATTTATTTTAAATGTTAATGAAGGAAACATACCGTTCGAAATATACGGTACGCGCCAGTCTAACATATAGCGCGGTTCTGGACACACGCACGAAACGCCCTCTGTTACGTTTATTTGTGTTGTATGTAGCGAAACGATTTCAGCCTACATTGGCTGCCAACATCGGCAAAATGTGGTTTCATGGTGAAGTGTTGTGTGTTGGATTAAGCCTGATGTATGATATGAGCTAGCAAAATTTTCACAAATGTTTGTGGACGGACGAGGTCAGTTTAACTGATTGTATAGATTTATGTACTTATATGCTATAAAATTATTTAACCTTCCAGGGAGTGACAGCAGTGTATAATAACGAACATATTTTAAAATGAGCTAAAAAAAAAAACAGTTAAATATTTTAGATTTCATGGTTTTACAGATGCAAAAATATTTTTTTCTTTTTTTAAAAACGTATTTACGAATTTTACATATTATAAGATAATATAGTTATACCGTTGAAACTCTTATAGTGATTCTGAAAATTAATATATATTATTCACAATTTAAATACATATAATGACAGTTATGTCAAGAACATTATGGTTATGAACATAGGACTTCATCATGTATATGTATGTATTTTTTTTCGTCGTCACTTTTTTCGTTATCTCGCATAGTACCTATTCTTCACTTTTTCATCGTCCCGTCAAGTCATTTCGTATGTCACTTGTCTTCGAAATTCTTCTCATTACGCGTTGAGTAGTGTAACTCAACGCCGTGTTTTGTTTAACCAGAGTGGATAAATGAAAATAATTTAAATATTACCACCATATTGCCGATTGCGTTTATAGTCAGACAGTGTCCCACTTTGCCCCAATGGCCTGTAAGTATGTAATATTTGTCAATAACAAAGCTGTAATGTACATAATTTTCTCTTATACTATTAAGTAAATATTTCTAGTGTAAGTAAATTATGTTGTATTTTAATGAATATCTGTAATAGTTAAATAATATGATAAAAATTGAAAGTTAATGACTTTGGCCTTAAGTAACCGTGAGTAAAAGCTCGTTAAAGTGATTTTAAGCTGTATTATATTATTAATGATCCTTGTAACCTTTAAGCACTTTAGTTTTTATTTTTAATTTCTAAGACCCGTTATTGTTAAAAATAATGGACTACTTTTTTAAAATTGCTATATTTTGGATCAAATAGGTAAATTTTAAATCTCAAATATAAATATCTACAATTACTTTACCTTTTTATATTGAAAATAATAGCAAAATAACACAACAAAATAAAGTTCCGTATTTTTTAATGTATAAACGTATCAGTCAAAACGCATTTGTTTCTTTTCTATTCACGGTCTATTAAAACATAACAAACAATCATTATGTGCTATATGAGAGCTGGCGACGTTGGCGGCAATGATGCAGAATCTACGCTTAGCAATTACTGTTTCTTTTGAATACCTACAGATATTCCAAAGAAATTGACATTTGTAATGATAGGGAAACATTATTATATGTATAAATAGTCATTCGATTCATTTAAAATTTTAGGATCTTCCTAAAATTTTTTTTTTTTTGATATTTTATATTAAAATGTTTCATTCAAAAAAATATGTGAGCCTATAGTATTTGTGTACACTTTTTTTACAATATAATAGGTTACTTAATGTTTTGTAACATATTTTTGTTTTAAAACTGTAATAGTCTAGGACTATTTTTAAAACATAACTGTCAAAAACGAAACAACCTCACAATTTATTCTGCATAGCAGAGTAGTCAGAGAGAAGCTAATGAGACACTCCATCCAGATCCAATGGGAATTGAACCTACAACCAGTTAGTTTCGTTTCTTATCAGACAATGTCTTACTGCACCGCGGTGGCCTCACTATGGGTATAGGTTTTGAAAAAACAATATTGTGGTTATGCTTAATATTTAAACCTTTCACTAAAAAACGAACCATTTAAAATAATATTTTCTATTATATAAAGATATATACTTACTTTTTATTTAATTTAATCTATCTGATTCATCTAATTCTTAATATTATATATCTGTTTTGTAAAATAAATTTGCATAAGAAACTTGTTACTATATTGTGAAACACTTATTTTGTGCGCGAATAATACACCTGATTTGTTTTCTTCTTTAGAAACGTATATTTTGTGTTATACTATAACTGTTAACAAATTAATGTATTTATAAAAATATTTTAATATCAATTTAACGTTAAAAGTTAACTAGCCATGACATTCTTACATACCTATCGAAGTATTTCTTAAAAATCACAACAAATATTACAAATCATATTTGCATGACCTAAAGCCATAAATATGGCATTTACTATACTCAATTATTTTTTCATGTACTGGTCTACTTATTCGTATGAAATATAGCACATTTTCAGTGCTAGTTATATAAACATATTTAGTGTGCTATAGCGTGCTTATAAATCATAATGTGTTTTTATCTATGGTTTACTTTAATTTTAAAAAGCGCTTAAATCTTTTCGATTGATTAATAAATATTATTTAATTTTCTTATAATATTAATTACTTAAGTATATTATATATTTATCTTAAAAATAGTATTATAGGCACTGGTCTATTCATTTTCAGACTTCTTTATTTCCATTAAATGATTAGTATTTAAAAAACTAATAGGATCGCTGACGCGTGAAATACGCGTTATCTTAGTCTGTACAGTAAATGTCTAAGACTTGGGTAGGGTGCTGCATAATATTTATTAAACTAATGTGTTTGTAATTATAACTCATTATTATGAAAATGTTTTTTTTTTTCATTTTTTCGCTCTGATCATAAAAAATGCTGCGTTAACTTCTACCACGTAACACGCAATGTCTCGAATTCAGGCGAAAAGCGGCGAATAAAGTGTCTTAACACTAGGTTCCCTCTAACCCCGCTATGCGGGATAAAGCCCAGAAGTGCTTTGTTATGAATAATATGATTTTTAATTTAAATACCTAATACATATTTCGTGACATAACTATTTTTGTTTTTTTTTTTTTAAATTAAGTTTTGTATATAACACATTAAGATTTTACCGAAAGAAGAAAACGGACTTCAAAGTAAATGCTCTAAAAAGTATAATTATTACAGCGACTTCAAAACTACACGTCAGAACTTAACTAAGTTTAAATAGGACACATCAGAAGCACACACGAGCTATCGTATGAAAAAAGAAACGTCAAAATTGGTTCACCCAGTAAAAAGTTATGCCGTTAAGTGTATTAATAACCTTCTCCTTTATTGAAATCGGTTATAATATTAGCTTTCTTTTAATTTGATACTCCTCCATTCGCATACTTTTTGTAAAGAGAGATACAATTTCTCTCCATTAATACTATGTTGATCATAGCACAATTGTTTGTAAGGGCTTTTGGCGTGAGCTATGCTCCTCTGTGTATATAAATCGCATTTCAAATTATTTTGGCTGGTTTGTTGTCGCTCAATTTTATATTAATTTTGGATGGTTGCCAGGGAGGGCACGAAACACAATACCTGCTTATTTGTTATCGAGGCCATTCCGACGATTATCATTGTTATTCGACAAAATCATAAAAGTCGTCAAGCTTATGGATTCTTTGTTCTTTAAGCGATAGAAATTGAGACAATTTGTAACCAGTATTAAACGTTCCTTCTGTATTTATATAATAGAACATCTTGTCTACGGTAATGTTTAAAAAGTTTAATTAATAAGATACTCACATAACATTTAGAAAACAGAATCTTTTCTAATTTTAAGTTCAACAAACTCGTTGTAATTTCCGCGTTATTTCAACTTGTCCTTTTAAGTCTACTTCCACGTTCGATCTTTTCTCACGCACGAGTCAATGTGCTTTCATTAGAATGTAGAATTTCTCATATATTTATAAAACAATGTAATATAAATAAAAATAAATGTTTTCCTGTTTTTTTTAGCATTTTTTATATCCTCAAGTTTCCTTGACTACCTGTTGCTATATTCACTGTCTGTAAAAATCTTGTTTGTTTACAAAATTTCAACATATACTATATGACGTAATCGAGTACGATTTGCTTTTTAAAACACCTCCGTTCTTACCAAAGTGAGTTCTTGATAATCGGTAGACTGAAAGTCGTCGAAAGTTGTGATTCATCTTGAAATATATTTAGATATCATAAAAATCTGGGCAATTACTTGCCCGTATCATTTTTTTTTAACTTCACGTAGGCAGAGGGAACCAGAGAACCTAGTGTTAAGACACTCCATTCTCTTTTAACAATTCCGTTCCCCACTTTCCACCGAAGCGCAACAGTTCTGAGTTCACATTGGTTGCAAACATCTATGATCTATGTACTGAGTACTTATATCTCTAGTCTGTTTATACAAAATGAGGTGATATGCTACGCGACCTGGTCTCTAGTTGTATTATGGTCCAGGAAATCTGAAACAGTTAGATATTTCACTAGGTTCTTCCTTGAATAAAAACTTAGCATTCACACTAAAAAAAGAAATTAAATATGCGATACACATTAGCTAAATGAAATTAAAGAATGTTGTGAGCATTTATTATTTTGATTCAAATCACACATTTAGACACACATTTAGACATGTGCATGTGCGAAATCAACTTTCATATCCTTGAAATATAATTTTGCTCAGTTTTTATTTAATTAAAGACCAATGATAGAAGAACTTGCAACACACTGTCGAAAAGGACGTTGTTAAATGTGCAGTGTTTCATTTATATTGCCGTAATTGAGAACTGTATTCGGCGCACGACAGATTCGCACTAGTTGCAAAATATAAATATTATTAATGTCATGTATTTTTGTTTAAGACTATAAGTAATATAGTAAGTAGTAATAAAAGATATAAGTATATTTACATAAAGTTTAGTTTAGGTATACCTAATGTTTCACTAGAAAAAACTTTTGAATGATTACATGTTATTAAAATATAAAGGCTAAATATATATGTGAAATATATACTTAAAGATCCTCATTTGTTTTAAAAACGAATATATGGTGAAGCCGGCATAAAATAGTGCACATTAGTAAAGAGATATTGCTCTTTTCTTTATTTCCAAGAAAAGGGACGAAATAATGTGCTTTTGTGCGGTTAGTGGACGATGACAGGTTTATTGCTGGCGTTAAAACTGCGATGTGAATCATATAATCCACGATAATTACGAGACATGTATGAAATAGTCCTTAACGGTAATAACGCCGGTGATAACTCAACACAAGGCTAAACTTAAAGAATATTCTTTATTAATATTTAAGTTTCTTAAATAATTATATTTAAGAATTAACGTTATGCATATTTACATAGGAAGAAGATTTTTAATTTATAAGTGCATTATTTTATATTACTTATATTACATTTTTTATATAATCTTATTATTTGTTACTCCTGTATACGTAAATTTATTATATATTTATTATTTGCCTATTTCTGCTAAATCATTTTTCATTTTAGTTAACTAATAACAAAATTTTAGGGAATTGCCGTCTGTGTTTTGAAGTAAATGAAGGTGATTTAATTACCTATTTTATTATGTTGATCTTTTATTGGTTGCCTTATGTTTGTTTGTTTGTATATTAAAAGTTTTCAGATAACAAATTAATGTTTTGTACATTTGTTAGTGTGACATTTGTCCAGAAAGATGACCCTTTTAGGGCGGGTGGCCGACTACGCGCGGCCCCCTGACACACATACAAACAAACTAATTTTAGATTTGTGAATCTCACTACGCGATGGACGTAACGAATAGATTAGTATAATATATTAATAGCGCAGGTACGTGATAGAAATATCAGCGGAAATGTAGAGTTAACGCTTAATATAATTTCAGAATTCATTCTGATAAGGCAAATGTTCCTTTTATATTTTATATCTTTAATAATGTATTTATTTGTTAATCGACGGTGTGTTTTTTTTACTTTCTTACGTTTCCTTAGTTTTTACACGGTACGCGGAAATATTCTTATAGATTGGAAAATAAAATATATATTAAATTAGTCATATTTTAAAAATAAATATTGGTCTGTGTTTTCAAGTCAGGATAAATGCGTATGGTCATGTTGGGCTTTGTTCGTAATTTTTAATATATATACACACACATCCAAAGCTGAGCTAACAAGCAAAGAGGTACCCTCAGTTTTATAGCGTTGTGTAAGATATTAATGCAAATAAAATTGCAAAATCGGTGATAGGACACGTTCAAGTTTCGATCTTTCGCAGAAACCATGAGGCAAGTCGTTATTGACCGTATATCAATATTGTGTATTATTTACTGTAAGAAATTATAGAAATGAGGTTGTGTAGTACAAAATTATTAAAATTATTCAAAATAAATCATAAATGAGCTATTAATTATTTACTCATGGTAATAATGCTTTAAGTAGCATTATAAAAAGGTAATTGACTTTAAAACACTTTTTTATAAATTATGATATTTTTTTTCTTATAAATTATGGTTGAAACATTTTTAATTATTGTATAGATCTTTCTATTTTAAATTCAAATCTTATACATTTACTCACGTTACTATAATACCTACAGTATTTTTTAAATAGATTTATTTAGTTTGCATGAAACGTTTTCGTCATTTATATAACTGCAGCAGAAATACCTAATCATGATATTAAATACGCTTATTTATCTCACGTACCGAGCAGGTGTTCAAAATGTGTTCATCGATCAAATTATTGTAGTTACAAACTGATTTTGTATTCACGCTGCATTTACGGCAAATCCGTTACCCTACTCCACAAGTAGGATAGTAATACAACTCATTGAACGCGAAGAAAACTGACAATCATCACTTGCTAATGGCGTATATCTATTTTATTTTATTGTGAAACTGAATGGGTTTTTCATATTAATTGTTAAGCTTGGGACAAAATTAGTTACTATAACTTACACCTCTTACCTTTACCTTACCTGTTAAATAATCTTAATGATATTTTAAAAAAATAATTAATATCTGGCTGATGAGCACACCTAAAATTTTGTTAATAACATGAACATGGTCGTTGAAATAAAGCGACAAAGCATGTGCGTTTGTGACGAAATATAAATAAAATTATTTCTGGTATTTTTTTAGCTTCACGCTGTAACCCGCCCGTAGCATGGTAGGCAGTGGGAACTCGAGAATTTATTGTTAAGACACTAAATTCTCTTTCAACATTTCCGTTACCCACTTTCGCCGAATTGAGGCAAAGCGTACTGAGTGGCGGAGCTCAACGCCGCGCTTAACCTCGTTACCAGATTCAGTAAAGAAAATACTAAATATTATTAAAAATTTTCATTTCCTGGAGTGGGAATTGAACCTACAAACCTGTCGGGTTTACAGCCGCACACTTCCTCTGCGCCACGGAGTTATCTATATCTTATTTGCTTTTACAAATTGAGAATACTTGCAATACTTACTTTAAAAAATATACAAAAATTTTAAACACTATGCGTGTTTAAAATTTTCGTAATTTTCACCTAAAGAGAGAGAATACATGTTGCCGTTAACAATTTTCACCATTATGATGACAGATACAATTTAGACACATAACTTACTGCACTAGCTGTAAAACTTTAGTAGGGTTGTGACTGCTAATAATTTTCAAGGACTGAAAATTATACCCGTTCTATAATACAAAAATGTCAACATACATATACACCTACATTAAAAAATCATATGAGCCTAACTTGGAGATAATATATTCATGGCAAGGCAAATAATATAAGTGTTTCGAAGAAAAATAAAACTTATTTGCACGTTTATATTTTATGAATAAGTATTGTCCCCGTTATAGTAATGGCATCCCTGTCTGTTTGTTAATTTGACGTTACACCGTTCTCAATTGATGCCCACGCACTTGTTGTTGAGGACTGACCCACCAGTAGACATGTAAAAATTACCATTGAGACATAACTTCTTATGATTAATTATCTCATTGCCGAACGGTTGATAATATCTAAAACGTTTAATTTTGATATAATTTAAATATTATATTATATTTAACGCCTGTCGTGGCGCAGAGGCACAAGCATGCGACTGTAAAGGCAACAGGTTGTGGGTTCGCTTTCCACTCCAGGACATGGAATTTTTCATTTCCTGGGTTTGGTGACAAGGCAAAGCCCGGCGTTGAGTTCCGCCACTCAGCACGCAATGCCTCAATCTGGCGAAAAGTGGGGAACGGAATTGTTGAAAGAGAACGGAGTGTCTTAACTCTAGGTTCTCAGGTTCCCTCTGCCTACCCTGCTATACGGTATGCGGGATACAGCATGAATTTAAAAAAAACAAAAACAACTATATATGTTTAAAAAGCATTGCATTATAAATATAAATTAAAGGGTATTCGTGTTACAATTAGTAATAAAATTATTATAAGAAGAAGACACTGTGACAACGATAAGTAGCAGTTTTTTAGAGTTAATAAAAATAAGTAGATATTTTTTAAATTAAAAATAGTTCCAAGTAGGTACCGTAACACGCATTTTTAGTAATGCTACAAAATTGATGATTATGTAACGGAAATTATGTAGGGAATAGCCCGAAAGCTTGGATCGTGTATTTTTTCAATCTATTCATGATGGAAACGGAAATGGGAGTCGTTGTATCTTGCGGTTAATGACGCGTGGACCTCCACAGGATTCTCCAATGAAGCGCGTGGGAACCCTTCATGGTACATTTTTGTAAAAAAGAAATTAATTAAAATATTTAAATTAATTTCTATTTCTCGTTCATATTTTTGTCATATTTGTTATAAATCTATATATAAATACGTGAAGCAAAAATGTTGCACCCCTTTTTACGAAAATTACGAGGATAGAGGAGCATGAAACTTCACACACCTATGGTCTACGAGTATATAGCGAAGGTGTGCAGAAGGATATTATCTCTTTAAAATAATGCATAAAAAAATAAATATTAAATGAATAAAATAAATATTACACACACTACCATGGTTTCACATCCATGTTTATAAAGTGACTTAGGTTACGGAATTATTCTGTTTTCGAAATTTGTTTAAAACTCTTATATAATATTTTCTCAAGTTTAAGTCATTGGAACGCAAAAGGGAGCTTGCAACACCCAAACATACACATATGTATATATATATATATATATATATATATATACATACAAACATATATGTAAATGCAACGAAAGTGCCTATACGTAATGTTGTTCTACGAAGAAATTCTAGATTTTATTCTAAAACCCTTTTATAGATGTAAACGCACCTCGTTATATCGTATTAGGTGTGTGTTAAGTCCAGTAGTTACATGTTTGCACCGTATTGAAAGTGCGTAAGTTGATTAATATTCGTGAATGTAATATTAAGTACTGGCGATTTCTCTTCGCACCGTAACGCGATAAGTAAAGGGCCAAGTTTTCTAATCGTCCTTTGATAAAATAATAATTTTATTATCATTTAATGTGACTAAATATTAGCTTACATACGTATTATTATCCAGATTTAAATGAAAGCATTTAACTTACAAGACAATCTATTTTAGACTAGTTAATGTATGTTTATAAAAAATCAATTAATTTCATTGTTGCTATCTAATACGAGTATACAAACAAGTCCCAAAACAATTAAAGTTGTATAGCGTTGTGAACGTTCAACATCTTGAGTGTCTGTAGATAATAATGGCCGCTATTTATAACGACGTGTATAAAGTATAGTTTGTGAAAGTGTAAATACATTGTTTTAACGTTGAGTTTAGACCACTATAATCGGGGTTGATGTAAGATAAAACACATTTGTATTAAGATTCAGCTAAACAAAGCTCTTTCTGAAGGAAGATAGCATCGCGCTAGGAAACGACGGAATTCTCCTACATTGTATCTAATGTGTATGTAATGTCTATCTGTCTGCCGTTTTGTATGCTATTGTACTAAGGAGCCGCGGTCATTATTGTTCCCTCTAGGTACATCGTGAGAATAGATTGTGCAACTCGAATGCAAACAGCTGGAGCGCATTAATTTTTGAAATCTCCACTTTAAATATAATATAATTTTAGAGAAATTATATCTTAATAATATTTATTTTGCTACGATTAGTATGACATGTGTAGTACTACTAGTTATGTTACATCGAACGCATATAAATATTAAAATAGGTATGACTTATTCATGTCTATAGGTATGTTTAAGGTGGTTTAATCATTGTTATATTAGCATTATATTTATATATCGAATTTTGAACGTACTTATTCCGACATGTTATAGATGAATATCTCTTATTACAGAGCCGCCACGCGTGACAGCAGCAGTCGGGCCACGAGGCAAGCGGGTGCAAACACCACAGCCCGTTCGCTCGCCGCCAGCGCCCTTGGCCGCTCCGCTACCAGTTCAGCCACACGAACACTCCGTAGCCCTAGCACACGCTGCTAAAGGAGTGGAAGCGTTGGGCGTTCTTGTGCAATATCTTGTGTTCCGGGTACGTTTCAACTTTACATGGTTGTTTAAAAAAATACTAAATACTAAATTACTTCTATTTGGAACAAAAAAATATTAACTATAAATCATATCAAATTTTATACAATAGATGAAGAATCGAATGAATATTATATTCCAGTTGGACGCATTAAACAGTGGGTCATGGCGGCAAGAAGCAGAGCGATGGCGTGGTGTTGCCGCTGCGGAAAGAAGCAGTGCTGCCCGCGCCGATCGCGATCGTCAGCAACGCGCACAAAAGGATTTAGATACCAGTAAACAATCATTATTGTTTAAAGTTGCCCTTTTTAGGGAAATGATAATGCTCTCTTATTTTTATTTTGAGCTAATTGTTCGACAACAACTGCAATATATACTTCATCTAAATCAATATTAAACACACTTATTGTAAAATTACTTAAAACTATTACTTATTATGTGTTTCGGCCAGTTATACGTCGATATAGAAAATACATTATTTTTATTTATGACTATACTTAAAGCTAAACTGGTTTGACTATATAACTTTCTTGTATATTCTTATAAAGAATATAAATGCAATCACGTAAGAAGTAACTAAAATTATATACGTATTACGTAAAGTTGTTGCACAATATGATGTTACCGGTGGCGATAAAAATACTTTATACTATGAATATCTAATATTGATTTATATATACTATTTCCAGTCGCGGAATGCCTGAGCAAGATCTCAGAGCTAGAGATGGAAGTATCGTCCAAAGAGGAAGCGAATGCTCGTCTACAAGCCGCACACATTGAAGAGGTATCTGCACTTGCAAGTGATGTGAAGGGGTTAAAGGTATGTTAATAAAACTTAATATTTATTATTTTCTCTTTAATATAATTATTTCTATACATTCATAGTATAATAATTAAACCCTGTAAAAACTACTAACTAGATGTACATTTTCATAATAGATATTTTCGTAGATAATTTAAGTATATTACAACATAAAAAAAATTTAATCAGTAACTCTGTTTTATCAATTAATATTTTATTTCGATACTATTATAAATGCCATAATAAAATTCTTTAGGATACCATAGAGACGCTAAAACAAGAAGTCGCAGAAAGCAGAGCACGATTACACGCACACAGTGAAATCGAGCGGACATTACGTGCGCAGCTCGAAGCCGCGCGGGCTGAAGTGGAGCGAAGCGCCAAGTTGCGTAACGCATCGTCGGACACGCCGCAGGACCCGGCGTGCAACGTGTGCGACGCCGCCTGCGACCCCGTGTACTGGGAGGTGGAAGAGTGCGAACTGCAATTAAGCACAAAAGAAGAATTGAGTTCTGATGCAACGGAACTTGCTGCAGAGGTAATTATTACGAACAATTTTATTAAGAGGGTTTTTTTTTATTACAATTTAACATTAAACAATTTAATTTGTTAATGTGTATTTATAAAATGCACTCTATATTTAACAGGTGCGATCCTTGCGAGCAGTGATCGAACTAAAACAGGCGGAGATGGCGTCACTACGCGACGCACGAACTGAGCTGACCGCCGAGCGGGAGAGACGCGCGGCGGCCGAGCGGGACGCGTGCGCCGCGCGGCACGCCGCGGAGGAGCTGCGGGAGCGCGCCGCCGCCAGGCAACGCGACTCGGACAGGCTCCGCGACGACAACCGCCGTCTGCGCGAAGCCGCGGCCAGGGACCGCGACCACGCCACGCGCATGGTGGCGCTCAACGAGGAGCTGAGGTACAAGCTGAGGCAAAAGTCACAGGTGAGTGCTCATTTCTACATTCATTATTCTTTACATATATTTTATTGCTTTATTGCTTAACATATCAAAAAAAAATACTCAATGCGAGATGCTCAATTGCGATTTTATTGATTGATTCCAAAAGCTTACTATATGCATAATAAGTAGCAGTAAATACTATTTTTTTTAAAAAAAGAGTGTCTAATATATTTATATCGTCCGCAGGTGGTATCCCTATTAGCTGGTGGTGGTTATATAGAGCGTACGCCGATGCGGACGCGCACGTCCTCAGGGGAGTCGGCGCGGTCGAGCTCGCCGCCGCCCGACTCGCCGCCGTCGCCCGCGTCCTCGCCCGCGCCCGACTCGCCGCCGCTGCCGGCCGTCAAGGGCGTCGTGGAGAAGCACGACTCCGTCAGCTGGGTACTCGAAATTGAAGAAACACCCGAAGAAATGGCCTCAAGGTATTTTAACATCATTTCTTACATAAAAAATAATTAGTTACACAAACAGTCTTGGATATATGGTAAACGTATAACGTACCATTACAATGAGAGTAATGTTAAAGTGAGATTTTAGCATGCACCTACTGTAATTAGTCGTACTTTACAATTTTATGCAATCAAAATCAAAGGACTATATGACACGTATAGGTTTTTACAAAGTTATATATAACGTTTCTTGTTACGAGATAATGGAGTGGAAATCATCGTAAATATTTTATATGGCTCTAAGATGATTTTATTGTGTACGACATTGCAGTAATATTATTTGAAGTGATCGACATTTGTACAGGCTGGCACGTAGATCGTCGTTCCGTGCAGCGGCGTCCCCGAGCGGGGTGAAGCGGCGCGGCGGGGGGTCGCCGGGCAGCGGCTCGCCCGCCCCCGCCTCGCCCGCACCCAACGCTTCCAAGCTCTTCCGACCGGGAGACCTCGACTTCCCACCGCCCCCGCCTCCCCTCAAGGAATCTGCCGGGGAGGCTATATATATTTATGACGATCGTCAATATTGAACTCTTACTAGTCTCGTGCTTGTGACGTAACAGAATACGGAATCGATATTCTTGCCGGACTTTACTCGTGGACTGTGCGTTAGGAACCGTGGGACCCGACGGAATCCGTCGTCGAGTAGCGGAACGAATCATCGTTCGAATTCAATGAATAACGGATATTAACGAGCGATGGCTCACTCGAACTTGATAATAATTATGTATGTTGAATTCTCATTGTAACGTTTATGATATTTATTTACGTAACGGATTTTACCGATTAATTATTTATGAGCTTATTATTATTTTATGTAGTTTTAGTAACTATACACGTGTTCGCTCTTTCTCAACAGAATTAGCTTGTGGTGATATGAATATGTTTTGTTCGCCAATGATATTGTATAACAACTGATAACGTAGATGTCTATAGATTATTATTAAGTATATTGGATTTAACTTTTAGATTATTTCCGCTTTTCATTACTTAGTACTTTACCAACATCACTTGCGAGTGCATTAAAATGTGAAATAATATAAGAGAATAAATCCATAGAGCATATAAATAGGATTTTCTCTAGTAAGCTTTTCTCAAAATCTGGCCTCTTTAATAATTTATCGAAACGGCTACATTTTGGAAGAAAACAAATATGTACATGTACCTGTGTGTTGCGCCAATGAATATAATATATTTCTTAGATCTTTTCTGAAACTGTCTTAGTCTTAATAAAATGTATTTATTTTCACTTTTTCCTTTCGTTTCTTTACTTTCTCTTGACGTGTACTATTTTCTACTTTCCTAACTTCTACTTCTTACATTATTTATTGGTGCAATATAGTTTCGAATTGCTTAATTCAAAATGAATTGTGCGTAAAAATTGCAATACTTCGTTTGTCGACAATTAAGTATTAGAAAATATAAGTTTAGTGAGTTACGACTTTGTATTGTTTCTTGTCCATTATTACATTTATAACTTAATTTTTATGATAGTCTATCATGGTTGTTGGCATTGTTTTTATTTTTATGTACAAATAACAATGAAAAATTAACGTAGTTTTAAGAACTTGTATTGTCTTTGCGTTAGACGGTATTAGTGGCAGTTAAGTTTTACGCCATTTTTTGATATTGATCGCTTCAAAAATGTTATTAAATTATGTATGTACATCCACATCCATTTAATTTACAGTAGATTACGAATACTACTTTAGTCTAAAAAGACGATCTTCAAACCAAAGAGTCTCATTCATCTTAACTCTTTGTCATGTTCCTTAACAATTGTTTTTAAGCTCGCCTGAAATTTGCATGCGGGAAATAATTCAGGCAATTTTTATTTTTATTTATTTTTAAGCTAAACAATATGAATAATACCATTCCAAATTAAGAAATGTAAGCGAAAATAAATACTTCATGATTAGGAGAATATCTATTAATACAAAAAATTAAAGTATGTGAAAGTATAATGATGAATTTTTCTTTTCCCCCTAATCCTTCCTCATATGAAATGTATGTGATATGATAAAAACCTATATAAAAAAACACTAGATTATATATTATAAGTACGAATTCAAACAATTTAAAAATTTTAATAATAAGTATAAATTGTAAGTTCCCAGAACCTAGTGATGAGACACTCCGTAACTCCTATAACAGTTCCCCACTTATATATGTACGAGTATACAGGTTCATTTTTGTCGAGTGAGATTTGCACATAAATTTATCGTGTAAAAAAGTAGCGTTACATAAAAATGAATAATTACGATTAAATGATAGTATAATTTTAAATATCACAAATAAGTTCGCTGACTATATTTATATTGCGTAGAAAATAGTGCACGAATAATTCGACGAAACCTTATATTTATTGTGTAAACGTGATTAACATATTACGTTAGCAGAAGTTGGCATTTGAGTGAAGCAGTAATGAAGTCTGTAAATGAACAATGTCGCAACGGTATAGTAATTTGTTATCATTGCGGCATCCGTAGAACAAAGGCCCATTGGCATTATTCATACAATTAGAGCTAATTGGCGTAACTGCTGTGTCCTGCACTCGGAGTTCTGATCTAGGACGACTAAGTCTAGCATAATCACTAAATAGTACGATTGCAGAGGGCGAACTTTATTTTAGTTTTACTAATAAAATGAACTAAAGTTCGCTTAAATTACTCTCAATCAAGTCTAATTTCACATAATTACCTACTAGGTATATAACAATTATAAATTTAGATCTGTGTACCTGAACTTATAAGTTTATGCACAGTAATAACATATAATAGATACGAGTATGTAGTTCATAAATATACTTTCATCACTATAATACTCGTATACAGAACGGCAGGTAGGATAGAAATAACTTATTGGTGTACCACTCTGTTCCAATGACGCTGTGATGCAATGGTTTACTTCTTTTTTAATAAGTACATGTAGCATTTAAAAGTACTTTAAGCTTTACGTCAATTACTAGTGTGGTAGACAAAGAGACCGTACCCAGAAATGTAACGATGTCTCCCTCTTTCGGCTCGTCCTCTGTCCTTAGTTACTTTAACCTACAAATCAAATCTACAAAGTATACCTACAAAATTATTTTTTTTGCATCCGACAACTTTTAGGAGCCATATTAAGGGATTTTCTTCCAAAGCCTTCGTCTAAAGCGTCTTTGGACCATCTACCATCAGCTTCTCAGTTCGCTTACAAGATGTATCGGAGTTTCTCCATAGATATCTACACTCTTGTTGATTAGTAGGAGAATCATTCTATGCTGCAGAAACTCCTTTAGTATCAGAGTATTGGCGAATGTATAGCACATTGTTGGACATTACCGAAGCAACTGTTTCTAGTTGGTAAATGCATCAGCTTGAACGTAAAACTCCGAAATTGACCTAGAATTCTGATGGAAGTGGACCGCGTCCACCATCAGGCCACGGAAAAAGAGGTTTGAAAAGCGTCAGGTGTGGGTATCTCGCGCAGGTACAATCGTGGAAGAAGAAACTGTATATGTACATAATTTGTATAACATTAATTATTAAATGTTTTTCCCAGTATGGAATATTATAAGTAATTTGTAACTATTTGTATATCATCTTTCGATTTTGTCTTGTTAAAAGTTGTTTTGTGTAAAAAGTTATTAAAATATAAATATTTAAACACAAGTTGTTTTTGTCTGTACCATAAGTCAATCGGATGAAATATATATGAACACTAGTTCGCATGCGCAAAGCCTTAGCGAATCTCTTGCCCACCCCGATGTCGCCTAATCTCTTCCATCTTAGGTCTCATGCTGCTGCAATGAAAAAAAAAAAGATCAATTACACGTCTCGTGTAATTTGGTCTACTGCGCGTAGTAAATCACGTGGTCTGTCGTCGCTTTTTAGCATGTATTACACCTATATAACATTTATATTGGTTGTTTATAGATAATATAATAAAACAAATAGTAAAATATTAACACATTTCAACAATAAAATTCTATAATAATTCAAATAAGACTAATAAGAAGGTGAAGGAAATGTATAAGTACTTGATTCCATTTAACAGTATTTACTGTTTCCCTTTATGATTGGCGTGGCTGATTACTGCACATGTAAAGATGTGTGTCATAAATGCGTTGATAAGTTTTTAGGCCGTGGTGTGTCAACACGATTTAGGTATTGATTGTACAATATTCGCAAAACCTTCATTTTAGTTGATAACGCATTTAGTTGTTGCGCCACATTACTATAATATCAACAACTTACAAGTTTACAGTATTTAGTGGCTAAGTAAAATACTGAGTTTCAATTTATTCATTTACTTAGAAATAAAATAAAATATTATCTACAGAATTTGGCATAAATATATATCTCAATTCTTTTACCGCTAAAGCCGACAACTATGCGTATGCTTATTATTTTAGTTTATGCCCAGTTTTACGTTAAATTTGGCACGTAGATATTTCAGAACTCTAAAGGACCACTAACAAAAATAATTTACTTAAATATGTATGGGTATGGGGAAACGATATTTTACGTTTTACACTCCAAAACAAAAAAGATAGAAATAGAATTAGTATGAAAGTCATAGTATAAAGTTCTACACAAATGAAATTGTGAGCACCATCTTGAAAATTATATTTTTATAAATAATAATATACAACATACTCGTACTTACGTATATAAATGTTAATGTGTTTTTAAGTAACAGTAGATACATTTTCCTATTTTAATTATTTGTTTGTTTGTACGTTTTTAGTTATATTATTTGAAAGCTTTAACATATAAATAAACTTTTTCTTTAATTTACACTTTCCTCGTATTCATAAAAAGACATTATAATTTTTATTATACTTTCTATAACGTACATTTTTATAAATTGGCAGCATACTTGATAGTTTTGCGGCATAATTTTTGAAATAGATTGCTCTTTGAAGTTCCGGTGTCAATGAAAAATTTTCAATGCGATGAATTGCTATTATTGTAACACATTTTTCTGATTCCTTATAAACATTAAGATTCGGTAGGTCCAAATAGATTATTTCTTAATTCTTCATTGATATTTTTCCATGGACATAAATACAATAATTTATATTGTATTTATTAGTAAACAAATTACATTCACAGGCTGTCGTGTGGTTTTCTTTTACCTAGAATATAGTGTGATTGTTCTTCAATAAATCTGTCAGTTTTTAAATATTCGTAATAATTTTACTTTTTAATGCATTTGATGCCGGTTTTGTTTGTTAACATTTTAATTATCTTCACACATTTTCTACATTTTGAGTCTAACGTAAAATAAATCACTGTAATTCTGTCCTCTATGTTCTTTTCTAATTGAAAACAGTGCATGATGACTTTATCTATCTTTACCAAAGAAATATTTGTCTTCTATTTTTCAGGGTAGGATATAAATTTAACGTTCACATCTATTATGCTAAGTAGACAATGAAATTCTAAGCAGGTAATTATATTTTGATTAGATACAATCTAAGAGATGGCGCCTGCAACGAATATAAACATTAATTTATTGTTACGAGATTTATCACAAATATTAAACATTTTTATTAAAAAAAGCACTTATGATGAATATGACCATTTATATTAATGCGAAAGTTTGGAAATCTGAAAGTAAATGTGGTTGTTGTTAACGGTCATTGGCTTAAATTTTACTCGTAACGATTAAATTCTTGCATCATATACCTTAAAATTTTAAAGAGTCTATAGGTATACAAAGTAAAATATTCATAATGAATGTAATCATAAGCTGGTAGTATTACCTCTTCGACAATAACGAAATGTCAAGGAAAAGCTTTATGTAAGGACACTCTGATACCAGCCCCTATATAAATAAAAGGAGTTTGTAGAAAAGGATGATTAGTGATGGTCATTCAAATAATGTACGCAAGTGTATTTGGGCTTTAATTAGGTTGGCATTGGTAAGTACCTAATTGTTTCAATGAAACATTCATGGCAGGGACAAATAGAGTTTTAAAAGATTAAGATAAAAGTTTTATTATTTCTTAATATTAGATTAAAACACTAAAATAAAGTCATGATAAGGAACATCGTTATCTATTATTTTTTTTTCATTTCAACATTCTACCATCTCAGCTTTTTGCGGAAATTTATTGAACATTTTAAATGTAACGCTTATATATATACATATATACTATATTTACGAGTACATTAATTTTTCACGATGTAATTCGTAAAATTATTTTATTAAATACTATGTATTATGATTATTATTTTTATGTTATTTGTTTGTGGTTATTTACGTCTTAGATTAAAAAAGCGTTAGCTGAAATAAAATAACGTAAGATACATTCTTAAGGATAAGTTTACAAGAAAATCTTAATTGTGCATAGAAAATTATACAATGACAATGTATTCGTAATTTTGACAATTAATTAAATAACTTTTGTTATTTTAACAAAAATATGTTATAGTTTACTTAATTAATTTTGCGCGCAGTGAATACTCTCGATAATTTTTTCACGCTATATTTTAGATAACTAGGTTATCTTTCACCCATCCGAGCTCTTGTTTGTAGATAAAATCAACAAACATGAAACTGTATCCAAAATCATCATAGTTAATTTTTGTTTACTTTAATTTATTTCATCGGTAGAACCATTACTGTGTAGGCACATACCTGTATTTTTATGGGACACAGATATACTTTCTTTTACACAGTATACATACAGATAGACTTATAGTAATCGTAACGCAAAAAAAGGGTTTTTTTTTCTCTTTTTTTTCAGCTTCACGCTGTATCCCGCACATAGGAGGGTAGGTAAAGGGAACCCTAGGAACACTAGGTTCTCATAGTGTTAAGACACTCCGTTGACTTTCGACAATTCCTTTCCCCACTTTCCAACGGATTGAGGCATTGCGTGCTGGGTGATGGAATTCAACGCCGCGCTTTGTCTTGTTACCAGACCCAGGAAATGAAAATACTAAATATTATTTAATAATTTTCATTTCCTGGAGTGGGATCGAACCCACAACCTGTCGCGTTTACAACCGTATGCTTGTGCCTCTGCGCTAACGCAAAGCGTAATATGTATAAATGATTTTATTTTTTAGGTAGCTGTGCAATGTACGAGCAGGAAGCAAAGTTAAGATTTTATTTAAGGTATGCCCATACATTTCTCACATTTACTGTTGTGTTCATAGAGATTCTTATCTTAAATCCTTTACTTCCCCGCTTATTGACCATTTCATGGACATTGGATGTTGTGTGACTGATATAAATAATACTTATATAACTTTCTGTTAAATAAGTATTTCATAAATATTAGTTAAATTTTACGTATTTTTTATGTTTTCAGTTCTTTTGAAAATTTCACCGAATTATCGATAACAGAGGCTCAAAATATATTGTCCACTTCATGGTATAACCCCGAATATACTACTGTAATGTTTTGCCATGGGTTCACTGGTACGTACAGGACATTTTTCAAAAATGAGTTTTTTTCATAAATGAGTTAAAGCAAAGAAAAGTCACTTTATTTTAGGCGTTCCAAATGGGCCGGCTGTAACGGAGATTATAAAAGTTTACATAGAAAAAGGAGAGAGTAACGTAGCGTTACTCAATTGGGAGTATTTAGCGTCAAAACCAATGCCAAGTATGACCAATTCATATGTAAATTGGGCAGCTCCTAATGCCAGACAGGTAGTGTAAACAAAAACACTCAGTGAAATAGAACCGATAAATACGATATTTTATACCAGCTGATACTCTTTTTTTACGTAAAAACAGAAAACCAGATTACATTATAAAAGCGTTTTTTCTGATTATATTTTGCAATGTACTGTGGTATCAGTCAGTTTTGGAAAAAACCATTGACAAACATTACTGCAACCTTGTGACAGTTCTACGATGACCAACTTAATTATTTGTCACATGTATAGTATTTCGACATACTATATCTGACAGAATAGGATGGTCTACAATATTTAAATTTAAATGAATACTTTAATAGAAGAAAATATAAATTTTGTGTATAATTATTTACAAAAATAAGTGCAGGTGCTTTGCGCTGTTGGGCTCCCCTAGGCGATATGTATTTGGACGACAATCGTAAAAGTGTGATATATCACAGGTTTAGGTTAACGGTTAAAAGGTTTAACCTATACCGCATAAAGCAGAGGATAGTTTGAGATAGGAAATATATATTTTAGTACCTACCTATTCCTTGTAAATTAAACTCTTGATATTAGCGGGTGATATTTCCTGATAGACTATGTCAGAAAGATTAATAACAGATTTCGCTGTTGTACTTCTAATTTTTGTTTCTAATGTATACGAATTGACTCTAAAGCTACTCCTAGTCACTTTATTACTTAATACATGTTTGATCTAAGAGTATGTTTTTAGGGATATTTTGTTTCATTGGTCGGTATACTTCTCTGGATATCATATCTAACTACCGAAAAAATAATCGCTTCACGTATGATTTCCGACATTATTGGTTATAACGACGCGCGTATTGAGCAGCCCCCTAAATAAGTTTCATGGAACAAGTGCATCGAACAAGTGGATTCACGTCACTTATGGTTAGCTAATTGTTTTGTATTTCTAAGCTTATCGAGTACATTTTATTTTTATATTATCATTCTCCTAAGCTGAAAAAAAAGATTTTATTATACCTTTTGTCTTGAACTTTTGTATTTGCTCTCTCCTACTAATTCGATGTTCGATGAAATTTGTGCCTCTAACGTAAATTGTATATGAAATGAATTCTTAAAATGAGTTCTGGGATACTTTCGTCTTGTTAAGTTAAGAGTACCTTAAGAGATATAGCAGTATCACGTTTTATTTTGCCAGACCACCTCTTTTGTTGACTATGAGGTGTTTATAAAATTCAGATTATTTCTAAATATTAGTCCAAAATATTTTTTCTCTAAATAAGGTTAATGCATTCGATTAAAAACTTCAATTAATTTATGAGGCTTGTATCTAAATTCACCAAGAGTTTTATTTATATCTGACGATTACAAATATTTTAATGCACAAACGAAAGCAAAGTTAGATTAATAATAAAATATAAATAATAAGAAAAGTGTGGTGTACAAAAAACCATGCTATCATTTAAATTTGCGTGACAGAAAGACTATCTTTTATATTCATTTAAATTAATAAGTAAATTATATATCAACATAGCAAAATAAAATAATAATAGGTCATGGAAAAAAAGTGAAAAGGTCACGTACAGAGAAACGTTTCGTAGATATATTTTTAGGTTTTAGTTGAATGAATACACGTTTTTTGATAAATAGGAAAGAACCGGCTTTGTGCTTTTGGAAAAACCCAAATTTTTTTACAATTTATAAAACAAAAATTGAATTTACCGTATAAACGAAATAAAAATACATTCATAGTGCTAAAACAATATTCTTTTTAATACCATTGTGCTTTCAGAAAACAAATATTATATAAATATACTATGGATCAATGCTTATTTTAGATTAAGATCCTATGAACCGCCAGACTTACCTCATAGTATAAAAGCTGAAAATTTCTCTGTGAGTGTATGGAATTTGGGGTGTGGTAGTTTCAGGAGATAAGAGATAGTAAAGGTGCATAAAATAGTACCTCAATTATCTCATAAATTAAAGCTCAAATTGAGCTTTCATATTTTCTTCGTAATAATATTAGAAATCACGTCACCAATTGCCAGATACTTAGTGTGGTTGCAACCTTTGCCTACCCTAAAACTTTACAAAAAACCATTAAAAAGTCGATATAGTATAAAAGCTGAACTTTACATTTTGCTTGAGGACCTATAAGAAGACATTATTTCCGCAGCCAGACACTTTTGATTGTTTCTTCTAAGGTGAAGAAGAACCAGACACGTTTAAACTCTGCTGTAAGAGCGAGCGCGAAACAACAATTTCAAGCTTTTTTCAAATTGCTGATCGATCTTACCTCTGTAAAATACGCTCACAGAGAAATTTTCAGCTTTTGTATTATTAGGTAAGTCTGGCGGTACATGGGTTCTTGATCTATTAGTTTATTCAGCCTATATTTAGTTTAAGCATTTTTAAGAAGTTTTTCTATATAATGTATGTATAATGTATTGATTTTAGTCCATTTTTGGTATTGCTTTATGAAATAAGGTTCATCTTATTTTAATTATTTAAAATATTACAGAAAAACTCTATTAAAACTTATGACCATAGAGTTACCCAATAAAAGCTTAATTAAAGAACACAAAACGTTTCGACAATGCCAATTAGTTTACGACCGAATAGCTACTATTGGGAACAGTTTCCCACTGTTATATATTATTTGCATATATATATGTTGGACCCGTCTAGATAAAATATTTATTTATTAATTTATTTGACAGTGATCTTGTTTTTTTATAATAGTATTCTTTATGCACCTTTTGTGAGGCAGGTTCTCAACTAAGGTGCCTAATATAATCTTTTTACGCCATATTGTAACGTTTGCACTGTTTGGTACAATATATTACAAAAATAACGATAAATTAGCTTTTCTCCTTTTTATTAGCTATTACCAGTTTACCAGTGTACCATCAGTTTCTAACTATAGATGTTATGAAAACATGCTATATTCTTTTAAACCGCTTCTTGCTGTTGGATATACTACTTGAATATTTAGACACAGATAGTCTTCAAGTTCCTTGATACTCAAAACGAATAATACTTATATTATAAAACACTTTAGACCGTGATTTTTTTTAGTTTTGCAGGGATATTGGACCTATTTATTAGATATGCACATTCTTATACATACATATTTTCTATTTTGCTTAGTTGGCCGTACATCTCGTTGATACGTTCTTAAATCTAGCAAAGGCAGGATTAAATTTAACAAAGACGCATTTGATTGGCCATTCGCTAGGTGCACACGTTTGGGGTATTATGGGCAATAATATACAACAAAAAGGAATTCAATTACCTTGGTAGGTATGTCACATACGATGCGACATTAATGTAAGATTATTTCAATTATTTTTTTCGTTAAGTCTGTGTTGCAAAAAATCCTAACTAAACAATAATTTTTAATTTAAAAATATCTTATCAAATGGTTTGCATATAATGCCTAATTACCTATATTAATAAAAATGTATTTATTTCAAATATTGTAAATGCAAAAAATGTTATTTTATTTATTGTTAAAATTAATTATAATTAATATTTATTATTATTTTAAATGTTTTAGGATAACTGGCTTAGATCCAGCCGGTATTGGTTTTGAAAGGAAGCCGGCGGCTCAAAGACTCAATTCAAAGTCCGCTGCTTTTGTAGACATAATTCATACTGATCCTGCCAAGTATGGTTTAAAAACCTCAGCTGGTGTTGTGGACTTTTGGCCGAATTATAGACATTTTGGACCCATCAGACAACCCGGTTGTTCTAGTGAAGCAGCTTCAATTTTTTCTGTTACAGGTAAGAAACAAGTATTTTCAACAATGTAACATAATGTTCAAGAATGGAAGTCTTGTATCATATAAAAATTTAAATTCAGTTTGGCATCATGTTGTTACTAACAGTTTCTCATTAACTGCTACATACATGTTTTTATATAAATACATATATTAAATAATAAAGTAATTATAAATAACAAAAGATATATAATATAGGAAATAATTACCCTAAATTATAAATCTAAAAACTTGTAACTGTTTAAAGAAGACAAATTCTACAAAACGGTGTTTAATGTGTATAATTACTATGTCATTCGACATTGGTAATTACAGTATAAATTTAAAGATAAATGTAAATTCAGCACGACGGGAACATGAACAATGCATCCAAATAATTAAAAAACTAGTTTTTCCACCTTCATTAACATCTAAATGCTATTGTATATTTCTTATTTGCAGTAACCATTCACTTCATTTCGCTAATGAGATCGACCGAAATATATTACCATATTTTTCTACTACTTAAGTAATATATTCATACACTTATTTAAATAATTTAATACTTTGTAATAGTGTACTCGAATTCCTACATGATAGTGATTTGTAAAACAGTGGTATGTACATCTGAACATACATATCTTTTCAATAAATTAAAATGAATTACGTTTAACTCAATTACGTTTACAACCTCCGATTTCAACCGGTTGACTGGTAAATTTAATATAACTATACAAATAATACGTGTATACCCTTATAGTTTGTATTATTTGAAGTATATACATATTTTTAAATACTTTTAAAATATATTTAAATATATTATTTTTCTTTAGATTTATGTAGTCATAACAGAAGCTGGCGTCTATGGGTAGATGCTATAAGACACCCAGGGTCAATAATCTTATGCATTGAACTACAGAATTTGGAAAAAATATTTAGTTCATGAGAGAAACGCTACAACTTTAAAAATAGGAGAGTACCATGTAGACGCGTAAGTGTAATCATATACAATACCCTATATCAGTAACTTAGGGTGCTATTAGACAAGTACTTCTAATAGTACAGTACTCATACTATTTGAATAATAATACTATAAAGAACTCCAATCTTCGCTTTCTTTTTTCATTCGAGACGTTACGTGTTAATTGGCGGGGTTCAAGACCATGTTTTCCCTACCAGAGCAGGAAAATGATTTAAATAAAATCATCGAACTCACAACCATCTTCAGACGCATCTACGATGCCCTTTGCGACACGGTGGCAGAAAAAATGGTCTTCTAAATTACTTTAAAATGTTTTTGACGCCATTATATTTTTATATCGTTTATATAATATATTCAATAATTGTTTTCAGACGTCCAGGAAATTACTACTTTGTAACACATTCGGAATCTCCCTTTGGATTGAGCACCGAAGGCCTATAAATGAATAAAAAAAATGTATAATATACTTAATTTATTAGACTTTATTAAGTATATTGGGAATGCAAATTAAAAATAATTATCTGTTTCAATTCAATAATATCGACGATCCATTCGTCGGAAAATAAAGTTATTTATTATTCATAGCTATGGTTGTGAATACATTTACATTTTTA